>NDXB01014091.1:190533-205245 GCA_002631895.1 Agapornis roseicollis
AAACAAAAACAAAAAAAAAAAACCAAACAAAAAACCCAAACCCAACAAGACTCATACATATATAGTGGAATAGCCTGTCCTTCCATATGAAGTCAATAAACTACGTATAATTATAATTACTTTAAAATCTTCTAGGACAATAAGCCATTTAACCCTTAATAGCTAGATACAGAGAAATAAAAATATGAATATCGATCATGTATCTTCTAATTAAACCTCAAAGTGTGAAGACAGAAGAATGAGCTAATATTGTGCATGCACGCATGGCCAAGTACTGGTAACCAAGCAACCAGCAGGAAACATGTCAGAGAGAAAAAGCATATTCACAGACCTAACAGTCTCTCATTTATATACAGCCATAGATACCAGTTGCAAGAGGAGAGGATCAGAAAGCAGCAGAAAGCAGTCACTGCACCTTTTTGGTTTTGTTTTGTTTTGTTTTGTTTTTTTTAATTTTGCTTTACCACAGATATTCTCTGGTTTTAACTGGATTAATCTCACACCACAATAGCTGCCTTAATTCCACATTTTATCCTAGTAAGTAATATGCCTAGATTCTTCATGAACAGATGTACAAATACAGAATGTATCCTAAACTTACTTGCTCCTAGCATGTATATACAGCAAGATTATTCATGCAAAGACAATTATTTACATACATTGCATACTTAAGAGTTATACATTTAGCCTTCAAGCTCTTTGAGATTTAGTGCAAAATACAGAGGTTTATTAAAGACTCAAAAGCAGAAATTATTTTTTATTTGTCCCTTTTAAATACAAATGGCAAACAGGAAGGTTTTCAAATATATTCATACCAAAGTGTTTCTGAGAACACAAGTATAGCAGAAGCAATGGCTATCAATGCTTCTTCAAACTAAAGGGTTCTCAAAACGTTGAAAAACAAAACCTTGTATTGATTAACATTTATTTTGGAAGCAGAGGTTGGAATGGGGTGCTAAATGCATTTTTGTTATTATTATGCTCCATTTCTATTATTTTGATATTGCTATCTAAGGTTTACTGAAACACAACCATTAATGCATGCATGTTGATCAAGCAGCAAAAGCAATAGCAAGCCTGGTCCTCACCACACCTAATATACATTTGCCAAACACACCACAACACATGCACACATAGGACAGCTGTCTCTTGATTTGGGTTTGATTGGGCCTATGGGGGTAGAAGTCTTTCCAGGGAAGATTTCTTCTTTCTCAGAGACTAACACCATGCTGAAGTACCACTCCTACACAGCAGGCGTAATTTATTATTTGGTATAAATATTGGTGTTAAATAATCTAAAGTCTATCACTTAAATTGACAAGATGGATTGCTCCTAATTTCTAATAAAGTTTTCTAATAAAGTATACTTATTGTTTTGGAATCCACATTTTAAAATACAGTAATTAAACAGTCATCTAAAAACCCAGTGTATAATTTAATTTTATTTGATTACCATGATATTTGTACTCTTTAATATAATCATGCGTACAATTTAAATCATGCTCACTGCATTACAGGTTATTAACTCAAAGAAGATTTAATAAGATGACAATACAACTAATCTGAAATAAAACTTGAGAAAGCAGATTATGAAAAGAAACAGCAAAGAAGTGCAAGTGGTAATTTCTAGGACCACCAGTGGCACCAGCTGTTTCTTGTTTCAACTATCAGTGATATGGTAAAACTTTATATACCATAATCAAAGAACAGTTTCATAGAATAACAGAATTGGGCTGGAAGAGACATTAATGATCACCTAGTTCCACACACCCCACCACTTCCCTCCCCACACCAGGGACATCTTCCAGTAAACCAGTTTGCTCAATGCCTCAATCCAACCTGACCTGGAACACTTCCAGGGATGGGGAGACACAGCTTCTCTGGCTGGGCAAGCTGTACCAGCATTTCACCACCCTCACAGTAGAGAGCTTCTTCCTTGTATCTGATCTAAATCTGCCTTCTTTCAGTTTAAAACCATCCCCCCTTGTCCTATCACTACATGCCTTTGTAAAAAGTCCCTCTCCAGATTTTTTATAGGACCCCTTTAGGTACTGGAAAACTGTTATAAAGTCTTCCCAAAGCTTTCTTCTCTTCGCCAGGCTGAACAAGTCCAACTGTCTTCATAGGAGTGGTACCACGCCCTCAGACCATCTTTGTGTTATGTATAAGAACAATATTACAATAACCAAAGAAAAGCTGAAAACAACATGATTAACTGTGAGAAATATAAAAGGGTACTGCTAAACAAGTCTTGCATGAAAAATGAACATTAATTCTTCATCAGTTTAAGATACATAGATTGAAATGGAATCAAGCCAGAAGAGAAATGGTGACACACATGCATGTGCCTTTTCTTCTGTTTTTATTTCTACAGCTTATGGTATGTAGGGCTATGCTCATTTATACACACATAACTATTTCATGTAATGTTAGCTCAAACAGCTACTAATATTTAGGAAAAAAAAAAGGGGGGGGGTAAGAAGGGTGTATTCCTTTTCAGACAGGAAATCACAGGACTCAAACAGGCTTCCTGTGATCATCTAGACCCTTTTCCTTCCCAAGCAGGCTCACCTATTCCTATGTTATTCCTGGAAGCTGTTTTTCTAACTTTTCATAGGAGATCTTGAGGGACAGATGCTCCCCAATGACTTCAGAGAGTTTACTCAAAATGTTTTGCTGTTCTTACATGAGAGTTATTTTTTTTCTTTCCCATGCTAAACCTAAAGCTTCTCTCACTGCAGTATATTAGCTATGCTACTTTAGATCTACGCTATGAAGATGTGTCCAGCCTGCAACTGAGGCCTTGCCAGGCAGCAATCTCCACAGGAGCCAGCAGTGCTCCCTCAGACCTTGTCAGATCACACCAAGAATACCTCACTGCACTTTGGCTGAGGTCCCCAGTACAGGTACTCATAAACAGCAGGGAGTTCAGCAGAGAGCCACCAAGATGGCTGTGGGCTGGAGTACTTACCCTGTGAGGAGTGGCTGAGGGAACCAGCCTTGTTCAGCCTGCACAAGAGATGGCTTTGGGGGTACTTAACAGCAGCCTGCTAGTACAGGGAGATTATCAAGGTGATGGAGCCAGGCTGTTGAAATGCGCATGGGGAGAGGTCAAAACATAACTGAGAAGTTCAGACTGGATATAAAGAAAAACCTTTTCATCATGAGCCACGTAGTGGAACAGGTTGTGCCACTGCCATGCTTTAAGATTACTACTGGGTAAAGCCCTGAGCAACTACATCTGACCACAGTTTCCTTCCCTTGTTCAAGAGGCTGGACTAGAGTCCTGAGGACTCTGTCAACCTGAATGATCCTATAGCATCCATACAGTTTCTATCTTTGAACATGCAAAGGCTAAGTGCCCTGTTTCATCTTGCTTTCCATTACAACGTAATGGTCCATCACACAGTACCTCACCTCCATGAGTGGCCACAAGTAAATGCCTAGGACAAAATAAAACAACAGAAGGATACTCTTTTCCTCCCTGGTACCTCAACTAAGTGGACTTTTGAACCTGACGTTTCCAGAATTCTCTAACAGACCCTGCTTCCAAGTGCTGTCAAATATGTTAGTTATACAGTCAGAAGGGATCTAGTTAGTGTGGATTTATGCAAAAGATGACATTGAAAAGCTTCCATTTTCCTGCTTTCAACTATTGACAACTTCCCTTTCTGCTCAGCAGGAAAATTCCTTCCTTACTTTTTCATATTTGTTCAAAAGCCTATAACACAACCAGCAGCAGAGATAACTAGAAAAGAATAGCATCTTTAATTACTGTTATGCGAGAGCCTTTGCATGCTTCCACTCTGCTTTTTTGACACGTGGGATCACCTCTTTTCTTCTACCCCCATCTAAAGTATCAATATATATACATGCACATGCTTTAGAAACTGCTGAGTAATCTTTTTTTATCAGGCTAAATTCAGGGTTTCTGTAGCTTGGGGTTTTTCTTCTTGTTTTTTAAAGTCTCCAGTTTCTTTTTCTATTCTTCTCCAGTATTCTCTCTCTCAAGTTATTTCCCTGGGTTTCCCACGAAAATAACAGTTATGGATAAGCAGTGCGAAAACTGAAAAATCAACATAATTATGGCAAACCTCCTCCATAATCTAATTTTTCATTATGATTAACAGCATCAGAGTAAGTGTCTACCAGGACAATAAATTAATACATCCCATTTTTAAATACACAACCCCAATGAAATAGTATTTTACAACTTCATACATGCATTCTACAACGGCCCACTTTTCTGTGCTGACTGCCAAAGTTTTCAAGTACAAGATTGATTATTTGATCATAATTGTTGAGAAAACTCAGCACCAAACTCACCCAAAAAAAACCCCATATTACATCGAGTTACAGTTTGTTAGAACAGTGTGTTCCAACGTGGGCTTCAATAAACCGAAATTATACAATATGCAGTATCATTTGAAGCATTTATAACTTTTAGTACACTGAAGTTGCCAAGAAACCCTGAGAAGCAGATGGGCATTACTGCTGTTAAAATGCAACCAGTTACACCAGAAAAGACTTGGGTCTGTCATATTTACAGAAGAAATGTTTAATATTACAGCTTCCTATTATTTATTATTTTTATTAACAAAAAGCATAAATTAAATTCATTTAAAAAAATATATATTTCCTTAGAAGATGCCACTAGTGGCTTAACTATTTCTATTCTATTTAAGCACATGATCATAAAAACAAATAAATAAATAAACCACACTCTGGGCAAGTCATATTCACAGAATCCCCAGCAGCAAACAAACTAAACCCCTGCCTCTATCTAAAGTTCTTCTTAAGGAATGCCATAAAACAAATCTTGACTAAAATCTTAATTTGCTTAAAGTAGTAGTAATAATAAAAAGAACAAGCTTCAAGACAGAAACTAAATGCTAGCATTTACTTTTAGCTATCAAGGCATTTCGTTGTCACTCATCATTATTACTTAAGGAAGCAGCTCCAACTTCTACTATAAGGTTAAAGTTCTTATACAAGTATAAATTCAAGTTCTAAAGTTTCTTAAAAATTTCTATTTCAGATTACAAAATATTATTTCAAAATTACTATTAGTAATATCAAATGAAGGCTTCTATGTTTGATTATTCCAATATAATTTTACTGAACATCATTACACCAAAGAAGGTGCTTGCTTCCAACTGGCCATGATATTTGTTTCTACTCTGTAACTGATGTTTAATTTAATGTTTTTAAATGTATATCCTACGGATTATCTGAAAGTGCTACAATAAATGTTAAAGTTGTCCTATCAGCATGGTCTGCATAGAAGACTATAGTGATTTAGAACACACATAGGAAATAAATGTTAAATCAACATCCTCAACACACATTTTTAACAACTCTCATTCCAATTATACAACTATATTCTGTTATAACAATGGAACATTCATCATATCTTTTACTTTCAGAAGCAGATCACCTGTATAAAAGAATACATGCTTTATAGCAGAAGGTACATTTTGTACTCAGTCATCCTCATTTGGACTAGCTTCACAGCTGAGATTATTCACCAAGGTGTTTCTACAGATAGCAGCATCTCTTAGGCTGTTGAAGGTAAATGTCATCTTTAATTAGTTAAACAAACAGAACTTCTTTTCTCCTAGACAGAAAACACTGTCAGACATATTTAAGATATTTTCTGTAGGTTTTCTTACTGAGAAAACAGAAAAATGAAGAAGTCTCTGAAGCATGAATATCTCTCCATAGGTCCAATGAATGATATTATTTAAAAAATTAAAAAAAAAAAGGCACTAAAATGTCTTTTAGATGCCTCAAGTAATAAACAGAATAGTCTCAAAATATTGTTTGTATCTCAAGAATGTAAAACTGTAAGAAACTGCTCTCATTCCTCTGATCTATTCTGAAAGGTAATGAAAGAGCAGACAGCTGTTTCATAGGTCCCATTTGCTTCTAGAAGGTGGTTCTTTTATATATCCTGGACCACCCAAAGTTGAAGCACACAAGTAACAATCAACCTCTACATTCTAAAACTCAATCATACTTTAATATCCTCCTTATTTTTTAATAGCCTATTGGCTAAATATCCAAAAAAACACCCCTGATTCAAATTGAAAAAAACAGGCAACTGGGAAGATGAACCATCCTGAAAACATAGGTCAAAGAAACTGCC
The DNA here is from genome assembly GCA_002631895.1 of Agapornis roseicollis. NCBI lineage: Eukaryota > Metazoa > Chordata > Aves > Psittaciformes > Psittacidae > Agapornis > Agapornis roseicollis. The sequence continues at coordinate 196,682 of NDXB01014091.1, forward strand.
TAGAGAGACAAAGGATGGAACTACAAAATTGCCACCTGCTTACAAAACCAAATCCATCTGATGGCAGAGCTTCATGGAACCTTTCTCCATTCAAATACCCATCAGGGAAACAAAGCCTAACATTTCCACTTGAAGGCTTAGGATGAACAGAATAGCAGCTTAACTTCCTGTTTCTTCTTATCACACAATTGGTCATGTCTCCATCAATGACATTTTATCTGAAATAGATGCATTATTTTGCAAGTGTTGAATTTTAATGTTCAATTCTATTTTAAAGTGGCAATCAAGAAAACAGGCTTTCCCAAAAAAGCAGTTCTCTGAAATATATATGAAATGTAGAAGGTGCATGCAGGAGGCAAAACAGCGAGATGGGCAGTTCAGTTCAGTGTCAATGCAGACATACATCTGCATCAGCTCACATAAGACACGTGTTGCCGTTTTACAGGTACCACAACTACAAGACATGGCGTGGGGTTTTCTCTGTGCTTTTGCACAGCCCTATTTCCTCTCACTCAGCTCATGATGCCCACAACATTTTAGACTGCAATTTTTTTTATTTTCTACCCAAATATGGTAGAAAAGTATATCCAAGTATGACACCCTTCACAAAAAGGGTGCCGAGATAGCAATCTTCCGCTGCCACTGGACAGGATATTTGCAGTGTGGCAGGAGATCATGTGGTGAACAACAGAAGCATGAGTCTTGTGCTCCCCTCTGAGACTTCATATTTGTGCAACTGAAAGAAAATATGACAATGCCTTAAAAATAAGTCTGAGATAAGGCATAAAGCATGATATTCATAATCCAACTCCAACTGACAAATGCATTTGTACATTGAGTCACCCAAAAAAGCACATAATGAAAAGAGTCTAATATTTTGTTCAACACTGTCCCACACAACATCCTTGTCTCTAAATTGGAGAGACATCAATTTGATAGGTGGACCACTCAGTGGATAAAGAACTGCTTGGATGGCTGCACACAAAGAGTTGTGGTCAGTGGCTCAGTGTCCAGCTGGAGGCCAGTGATGACTGGTGTCCCTCAGGGATCGGTGTTGGGACTGGTCTTGTTCAACTTCTTTGTCGCTGACATGGACAGTGGGATTGAGTGCGCCCTCAGCAAGTTTGCCGATGACACCAAGCTGTGCGGTTCGGTGGATATGCTGGAGGGAAGGAATGCCATCCAGAGGGACCCTGACACGCCTGTGGGGTGGGGTGGGGTGGGCTGATGCTAACCTTATGAACTTTAACCATGCCAAGTGTAAGGTCCTACACCTGAGTGGGAGCAATCCCAGGCACAGCTCCAGGTTGGGCAGAGAAGAGATTCAGAGCCCTGCGAAGAAGGACTTGGGGGTGGTGGTCGATGAGAACATGAACATGAGCCGACTGCAGTGTGGGCTGGCAGCCCAGAAAGCAACCATATCCTGGGCTGCATCAAAAGAAGTGTGGCCATCAGGTCAAAGGAGGTGATCCTCCCCTTCTACTCTGCTCTTGTGAGACCCCACCTAGAGTACTGTGTGCAGTTCTGGTGTCCTCAACATAAAAAGGACATGGAACTGTTGGAACAAGTCCAGAGGAGGGCCACGAGGATGATCAGGGGACTGGAGCATCTCCCATATGAAGACAGGCTGAGAAAGTTAGGGCTGTTCAGCCTAGGGAAGAGAAGGATGCGTGGAGACCTCATAGCAGCCTCCCAGTATCTGAAGGGGGCCTATAGGGGTGCTGGGGAGGGACTCTTCATTAGGGACTGTAGTGACAGGACAAGGGGTAACGGGTTCAAAGGTTTAGATTGGATCTAAGGAAGAAATTCTTTCCTGTTAGGGTGGTGAGATGCTGGAATGGGTTGCCCAGGGAGGTTGTGAGTGCTCCATCCCTGGCAGTGTTCAAGGCCAGGTTGGATGAAGCCTTGTGCAACATGGTTTAGTGTGGGGTGTCCCTGCTTATGGCAGGGGGGTTGGAACTAGATGATCTTAAGGTCCTTTCCAACCCTAACTATTCTATAATTCCCCAGCTGAACGGAAATGGAAGAGAATTACACTCAAGTATCATTTAAATAACCAGATAATTATTGAAAGTAATTGTGTCTTTCCTACTGTACATTCCCAGTCCAGGCACAGAAAGAAGCAATGGCCAGTAATCAACAGCCAAGGGAATAAGGAATGCTTTTTGCTGTGTAGTTTCATTAACAAAACCAGAGTTACATACCTAAATAGATGTCTGAAGATGCTATTTGAACTACCCCAGCACTACTCACCAAGAAGCTAATTCCTACCGTGGGACACTTATATTGACAAATAATTAGAAATGCAATTAAAAAACCCTGTAGCTGAGCATAATTAAAATAGCACGTAACCAGGGGGAGGGACTCTTCATTAGGGACTGTTCTGATAGGACAAGGGGTAACGGTTTCAAACTTAAACAGGGAAGTTTAGATTTGATGTAAGGAAGAAATTCTTTCCTGTAAGGGTGGTGAGGCACTGGAATGGGTTGCCAAGGGAGGTTGTAAATGCTCCATTGCTGGCAGTGTTCAAGCTCAGGTTGGACAAAGCCTTGTGTGGCATGGTTTAGTGTGAGTTGTCCCTGCCTATGGCAGGGGGGTTGAAACTAGGTATCTTAAGGTTCTTTCCAACCCTAACTATTTTATGATTCTATGAAATAATTCATTATATATAGGTTAGCTTATCCTCCTTTGGCTTACTCAAATGCTGAAGCGTAGACAGCTACTTAATGCACTGTGTTACAAGAATCATAGAATAGTTAGGGTTGGAAAGGACCTTAAGATCATCTAGTTCCAAATCCCCTGCCCTGGGCAGGGGCAACTTACATTAGACCATGTCACCCAAGGCTCTGTCCAACCTGGCCATGAACACTGCCATGGATGGAGCATTTACCACTTCTTCAGGTAACCAATAAAAAACTTGTTCCTTATATTCCACCTGAACTTCCCCTGTTTCAGTTTTAACCCATTACCCCTTCTCCTATCACTGCAGTCCCTGATGAAGAGTTCTTCTCCCGTGTCCTTGTAGTCCCCCTTCAGATACTGGAAGGCTGCTATGAGGTCTCCATGCAGCCTTCTCTTCTCCAGGCTGAACAGCCCCAACTTTCTCAGCCTGTCTTCATACAGGAGGTGCTCCTCTGGACTTGCTCCAACAGCTCCATGTCCTTTTTATGTTGAGGACATCAGACAGTACTTCAACTGCAGTCTCATATCCATTATAATTTAATTTTCTCCTCTCTCCCTTAGTTCCCAAAAATATAACATCCTTAAAATCGTAAAGATAGATTGTATTTTGTTACTGAATGTTTCTCAAAATCCTAAAATAATTTTAAAACAGCTATAAATTGAAAGTTACAACATGAAATTAGTTACAAATGGTTATAAAAGTGTTCCACTTTTGGTTTTTTTGTTGGTTTGTTTGGTTTTTTTTTTTTCAGTTCCCAACTGTACAGAATAAATCCCCAGGAGAAAACAAACCAGAAACCCCTACAGAAAGCTATTTTTATAGATTACCCTAGAAGAGACATCTCTTCTGGTGCTTTTTGTTTTTTTTTTTTTCAGTTCCCAACTGTACAGAATAAATCCCCAGGAGAAAACAAACCAGAAACCCCTACAGAAAGCTATTTTTATAGATTACCCTAGAAGAGACATCTCTTCTGGTGCTTTTTGTTTTTTTTTCTAAGAAAGAACCCTGGAACCTCTTCCAGAAGTCGGAAAATATAATAAAGCTCAAATTACATATCTTGTGTGCTGATTTCACTTCAGAACTGCCAATCGTACCAGTCTTTAGAAAATCCTGCATACAGCCTGAAGTCAGGAAGAAAAGATTTATTTTCCTACACAATAAATATGTGAAAGCAGACATACAGCAAGAAGATCATAGAGGTTCTTGAACAAGACCTGCTTTTCTACCTCTCCTGGAAAATCTCAAGAAACCATTCCTCATTCACTGGGAAGCTGACAAATTTTGTTTGTGTCCTTTGCGTATTTGCAGAATATAAATGTCGTTCATTTGCCACATGACAAGACAGAGAATGAGGACCACACAATACCACTATAAAAAACACCTGAATTATAGGCATGTGTTTTTCAGATGTGTGACTATGTGCTGGGTCAGACCTACCCATATGATTCACAAAAAACATTCTTTACATTACAAAAACACAGGAAACTAATAACCTTTCAAGTAAGGCTGAAACTTAACAAAACTTAAACCGAAGCTCAACTGAAGGCTGAACAATATAATTTCAGTAAGCCTATCTATTAGAAAGCAAAGACTTAAGATTCCACACTAGTGAACATCCAAGAGATTCTTTTAATCTCAGTAATTCTGCAACCATGTAATATTTTTTAAAGGGAACTGTTTTCAGAATTAGGCGAGATGTGAAGTGAAAAAAACCTGATTGTTTTGTGAAAACAAGCTGCACCGAGGCATTTATGGATAATAACTTTTAACACTTGCAAAGCAAAGACTTAAACAAAACAACTGCTCTCTGTAATTCCATCTAATTCCTCCCTTCATCAATGTGATACTTTCACTACCTAATCTGTAATCACTCAAAGAGTTGTGGTTGATGGCTTGATGTCCGGGTAGAGACCAGTGACAGGTCATGTTTCGCAAGGGCTGACACTGGGACCAGTGCTGTTTAATGTCTTTGTTGGTGACATAGACAGTGAGACCAAGTGCACTCTCAGCAAGTCTGTCAACAACACTAAACTGTGTGGTGCAGTTGACATGCTGTATGGAAGGGATGTCATCCAGAGGCACCCTGAGAAGCTTGCAGGGTGGGCCTGTGAAAACCTCATCGAGTTTTAACAAGGCAAAGTACAAGGTCCTGCACATGGGTCAAGGCAATCGCAAGCACAAATACAGGCTCAGTGGAGAACAGATTTGAGAGCACATCTGAGGAGAAGGGCTTGGAGATACTGGTCGATGTGAAGCTCAACATGACCTGGCACTGTGCGCATGAAGCCCAGAAAGCCAACCGTATATTGGGCTGCATCAAAAGGAGCATGGCCAGCAGGTTGAAGGAGATGATTCTGCTCCTCTGCTCTCATGAGATGCCACCTGCAGGTACTGCCTTCAGCTCTGGGGCACTCAACACCAGAGGGATGTGGACCTGCTCAAATGAGTCCAGAGGATGGCTACAATATGATCAGAGCACTGGAGCACTCCTCCTGTGAAGACAGTCTGAACGACCTGGGGTTGCTCTGCCTGGAGAAAAGAAGGCTCTGGGGAGACTTTAAAGCAGCATTCCAGTACGTAAAGGGGGACTACAAGAAATCTGGAGAGGGACTTTTTACAAGGGCATCTAGTGACAGCACAAGGTGCAATGGCTTTAAATTGAAAGAGGGTAGATTTAGATTATATATAAGGAAGTTGCTCTTTACTATGAAGGTCATGTGACACTGGAGCAGGGTGTCCAGAGAAGATGCAGATGGCCCTTCCCTAGAAGTCTTCAAGACCAGGTTGGAAGGGCCATTGAGAAACCCAGTCTAGTGGAAGGAGTCCCTGCCCATGGCAGGGGAGCTGGAACTAGCTTCCCTTCCAACCCAAACCATTGTATGATCAACATAGCATACATCTGTGAAAAATAATTTTCAGAGATTTTGGAACAACTTAGCCCAACAACCCAGACTTTACTGGTTCTCTACCACTCTTCTAAAATGCAACTGACATCAAACCTCACCTTTTCAGCAGAATTTTCATTGGCAGAAGAGAGGTAAAGACTTTCTTGTAACCCCTTTTAACTAATCTTCTTAATAGCTCCATAGAGTTGTATTACAAATTTCAAAACAAATGGAGGCAGACTATATCTTACCCATAAACTGTAACATTATACTATTCCTTTCAATATTCTCTCTCACCTGAAGAGTACCATTGTCCTGGGTTTAGCAGTAGCAGTCATTTTTTCTTCTTCATAGTAACTGGTGCAGCACTATGTTTCTGACTTTCGGCCTGGGAACAAAACTGATAACAGGAATTGTTTTAGTTACTGCTCAAATGTTTAGTCTGAGCAAGGACTCTGTGAGCCTCATGCTCTGCCAGGGAGGAGGGAAGGCCAGCAGAGACAGGATACCTAACCTAAACTAGCCAAAGAGGTCTTCCATACCATTGCACATCATGCCCAGGACGTAACTGAGAGTTACCCAGAAGGGCTAGTGCTCTGGGGGGTTGGAGGAGGTATTCAGTCAGTGCTCAGTTGGGGTGGGGTGTCATGAGTTACCTGTCAGTGGTTGGTGAGATGCTGTATTCTCTTCCCTTATTTCCTTTATCATTCTTATTATTGGTGGTAGCAGTAGTGATTTGTGTTATACCTTAGTTACTAAACTGTTCTTATCTCAACTTGTGGGAGTTGCAGCCTTTGATTCTCCTCCCCATCCCTCTGGAAGCAGGGGAGGGCAAGAAAGGGGGGTTGAGTGAGTGAACGAGCTGCATGGCTGGGTTTAAACCATGACAACCATGAAGATCAGTACCACTTAATCTTAAACTAGCATTCTCTTCCGATATTTACTCAAAAGAAAGAAGTTGCAGAGATAAGATGCTATCACTTCTGATAACTATGAAACCTGCAAAGGATACAAATGTTTCCATGAATTCTTACTTATCAGAGGAAGGCCAAAATCTTTTAAATTAAAATCCAAACAGAACACAGAACCTACAAAACAACTAAGGTGAAAAACTATTCAGTTAAGGTTAAAAATTAATCTTCAAGGTAAAAGAACTCTCTGAAATGCAAAACTCCATAATATTGGAGCAGAAAGGGTGTTGGCTGAGGGAGTAAAAGCTATCAAAAGATCATAGAAGAACAAACAGACATCTGTAAAGCCTAGCAAGAGAGATGCAATTTGCAACTACCACCATGATATAGCTTTCTAGAAGTATTTTATTTATTCAGGAGTTGTGTTTTTTCTTTCAACATTTATATGCTTTTGGCTGCAATCAGTCAGTTGGAAACAAAACTGTCCAAAAGTCAATTCCATGAATATGATTTCAAGAACAAAACAGAAAATGGCTAAAAACTAATCAGATGAATTGGAAGGAAGTGGAAAATACATTAAAAAGTGAAGCAATAAAAGGACAGTAAAATGCCTGGACACAGGAAATCCTGGTTGAGTATTTCACTTGTCTGGAATTAAACCAAGTCTGTGCCAAAGAATCAATGAGCTTTTAAAAATACTACTTGTGACTTTCAGTTGAGAAGTACCACAATCTGTCTGCATTAAGCAAATAACTTCTAAATAGTATGATTAAATTAATATCTTCAAAGTTTAAACTAGATTTTCCTTTAATAAATAAAAACAAAGAAATTGGCCTTTGAAATGAATAGCTATGATTACTACAGACCATTAAAATGAAACAAATCAAATGAGCGTTTCTTTTAGAATTATATGTGGTTGTTGAAGTTTTTCAAACATAAATCAACTGAAGAGATATAAATGTCTAAATACCTGCAATTAGATGTTATTACAATGAAGAAGTTATATAAATGAACTAAAAAACCACCCCATACTTATTTCACATTTAAATGATTTTATGTAAATGAAGCCTTTACTTCTAAGTAAAATAAAAACAATAAGGGACTAAAAAGCAAAAGAAAGTTTGCTCCTTTCTAAGTAAGAACAGAACAGAGCAGCTATGAGTGTTGTATGACATACAACTTTGTGGTGTCTCCCACATCAAAAAAGCATCACTTAGTTTTAGGACTATAGATCTTGCACTGCATTTGACAATTAACTAAAAAAGAAAAGGGGCGAGGGAGCAAACAAAAATTCCACAAGTCCTCACAAATATATAATTTGTAATTATTCAGGGCATATACATATACAGCAAGTCAGTGTTGTGCCTTGTAGATCTGCCTGAAACTACTACGCTAAAAATAAATAAATAAATAAATACATAAGTAAATAAATGATCCATTTCTGTTGAGGAAAGTCTTCGAACAATCCCTTTATCACACTTGTAGTGGAGTCACTTGTTACAGAGCACAGAGCAGATCTTCGGCAAATTATATAACTCCTTAGATGGGTTTTCCAGGTTAAACAATCTCCAGATTTCAGAAAGTTGCACTAAAGTTATGCACAATTCCACGATAAAACTCTGCAACAGGAACTGTTCCTACAGTAACACTTTTTTCAATACTAGCTGTTGTTCATAGGATCCTCTTCAACTTCTTGCATTTCAAAAATCATCCACCACTGAATATAGCTAGTACTTATTTAAAATAAAATTCATTATGAAAGTTTTGCAGATGTGAAATACCTATTTCTCAATGAGAGATGAAATTCTCCTATTAAAAAGATTGTATTTTTTTTTTTTCCCCAGAAAAGCACCATGCTCATACTAACCTTTTAACTAACAGGAACAGATGAGTCTAACCGGATACAGGAGTGATGGAGCATTGTGGTAGAGCAAAAGAACATGTTGATTGTCATACCTCTGGCAGATGGGAACCAGTCAAAATTAGTTTTAGACTAAAAATATTTTGCTAGTTCTCAGTAAAAAAAAAAAAAAAAAAAAAAAAAAAAAAAAAACACCACAACCCAAAAAAAAAAAAAAAAACAAA
>NDXB01014092.1:0-22356 GCA_002631895.1 Agapornis roseicollis
ACCTTGGTTACTGGACTGTTGTTATCTGACCAGTGGGAGTTCTTCGGCCCATCTTCCCTCACACTCCTCCGGGAGTGGGGAGGAAAAAGGGGGGGGGTCAGAAACGGGGGAGGTTGAGTGGGTGAACGTGCTGCCTGGCTGGGTTCAAACTACAACACCCATGTAACTCAGTTCAGCCTTTATGAAGATATACTCAATGTCTTACAAAACTGTTGTCCTGTTTTTAAATGAGAAAAACTGATGACTGTTTTTAAATGAGAAAAACTTCTAAGGACTCAAAAAATTCACAGGAAGTGAAAAAAAACCCACCCCACAACATAAACCATAAACAAAATCAAAGACCTGTTGGAACATGCATGCGGTTTTAATATGGGCAAATTTTGATGATGTGCTATAAATATGTTTGGATATGCACTTCAATGGCAGACTAGAAGAGATCATACTGTAATCTCAGCTCACTATTGGATGATGAGTGGAACTTTTATTCATGCCAAGTCAAAGGGAAATGAACTGTGAACATGACAGCTCAGCAGAGCAGCTCAAGATAAAAAGCAGAGATGACAAGGATAACAGAGGAATAAAATGAAATAATCTGGAGTAAAGGAATAAAGCAGTATAGCGATTAAAAACAGAATGGAAACACACTGTGTCTTTGTTGTCAATAGTGAGGGAGGAGAGTGATTACCAGAGGGCAGAACAGAAAGTATGGGATGGCAAAATATCTTTTATATTTTGAACAGAGCTGTTGGCAAGGTAGAAGAATAACAATGGATTCCCACTGAGTGTGCATGAAGTTATCTAATAGCCCAGATGATATGTGAATAATGAACAGTAGGAATGGGGATAGCCATCAACTCCTCAAAAATAATATTAAAGAGAAAAAGACCTTAAGTTTTGACCAGTAGAAAGCTGTGTAAGACTTTAAAAGTTAATACCTTGAAGGAAGTTAAAACAACGGATTCCAAAGAAATATCATGGTATTGTTTTGTAAAATTCAAAATATTTCAGGTGTCTAAATTATAACAGTAGCCTGTGGTTTCGTACTTGAGGAATTCAATATAGTTTTGTATCTGAAAACAAAAAAACAATTCCTAATTAAGTAATTTTATCCAGACGAAATAAACCACAAGTTTCTCAGAATGTGAAATAATGTGGATAAAGAACTGGCTGGATGGCCGCATGCAAAGAGTTGTGGTCAATGGCTCAATATCCAGTTGGAGAACAGTAACGAGTGGTATCCCTCAAGAATTGGTGTTGGGACCGATTCAACATCTTTGTTGGTGACATGGACAGTGGGATTGAGTGTGCCCTCAGCAAGTTTGCTGATGAAACCAAGCTGTGTGGTTCAGTGGATACACTGGAGGGAAGGAATGCCATCCAGAGGGATCTTGACACGCTTGTGAGGTGGGCTGATGACAAACTCATGAAGCTTAACCACGACAAGTGCAAGGTTCTCCACCTGGGTAGGAGCAATCTGAGGCATCAGCTACAGGTTGGGCAAAGAAGAAGTTCAGAGCAGGCCTGTGGAGAAGGACTTGTGGGTAGTGGTCAATGAGAAAATGAACATGGACCGGCTTCAGTGTGCACTTGCAGCCCAGAAAGCCAACTGTATCCTGGGCTGCATCAAAAGGAGCATGACCAGCATGTTGAAGGAGGTGATCCTGCCCCTCTACTCTTCTCTCGTGAGACCTCACCTGGAGCATTGTGTGCAGTTCTGGTGTCCTCCACATCAAAATGACATGCAAGTGTTGGAACAAGTCCAGAGGAGGGCCACGAGGATGATTAGGGGACTAGAGCACCTCCTGTATGAAGCCAGGCTGAGAAAGTTAGGGCTGTTTAGCCTGGAGAAGAGAAGACTGCATGGACACCTCATAGCAGCCTTCCAGTATCTGAAGGGGGGGCTTACAAGGATGCTGGGGAGGGACTCTTCATAAGGGAGTGTAGTGACAGGACAAGGGGTAACGGGTTCAGATTCAAACAGGGGAAGTTCAGACTGGATATAAGGAAGAAATTCTTTCCTGTGAGGTTGGTAAGGCACTGGAATGTGTTGCCCAAGGAAGTTGTGAGTGCTCAATCCCTGGTGGTGTTTTAGGCCAGGCTGGACAGAGCCTTGCTTGGGTGAGATGGTTTAGTGTGAGGTGTCCCTGCTTGTGGCAGGGGGGTTGGAACTAGATGATCTTCAGGTCGTTTCCAACCCTAACTATTCTATGATTCTACGATTCTATGGTTTTGGTTTTGTTTTTCTTTTCTCTTCTCTTGCTTTTAATTTGTCCTTTACTTCACAAAAGCTCATATTGAACAAATTACTGTTCCAGTTAGGAGATTCTTAAAAAGGAAAAATATGTTAAATGAGGTTTGAAGTGATTTTGTGTTATGTTACTGATGTGCAATGCTCATCTCTGTTTTCATTGTCCCTGTTTTGCATGACATGTAAATGCTAAGAAAAAAAGCTAATTTTAGCCATATATTTCTGTAGCTAAAGAAATAGTTAATTAGATGGCATTTCTTGGGCACTTCAGTCACCCTACAAGTGTTTATAAATGACCCTTACAGAAATAACTAATTTGTTTCTATTTAAATATTCATAAGTTCTCACATGCACATTATGCAATGTCAAGGTACTCTGTCTGTTTGTACTGCTGAAGTAAAGAGGTGAATGATGTAATAATTAGGACTTGGAGCAAAGAAACAAATATTCCTCTTTATGTGACAACTCAGAACACTTAATAATATGCTTAACATTAAGCATGTATTCCATTTTCATCAAAGTCAGGTGGACTTATGCATATGTTACAATTAGATGAATAAATATGGATCTACAGAGTGATTCAGACCATCTGAGTTCAAGTATTATCATTCCAGGTGACACTAAACAGATGCATCATATTAATGACATACTGAAAAAAAAATAGAATTGCACATTTAGTGAAAGCGTTACACATTTTATTCCAGAAAAATAAAACAATTTACTGAGAGGTAAACCAAAGAAAAACAGTAACCTAGCTAGTTAGTGTAGCTGATATCTAAACCTGGTTTTCATAGAAGATTAGAGCTAAAGTGGACTATCTATCTAATTCTTCACTTTGCTAATGCAACTTTTTTTTTTATAAAGAACATAAATTTTTTCTCATCTGTATTTTCTTGAATTCTTTCTCTCCAATAAATAACCTGTTTACATTTTTTCAATTTCAACCTACATTAGAAATATTTTAAAAATATTTGCTAAATTAATTAGTTATACCTTTTTTTACAGTTTTGAAAATATAACCCATTTTTACCCTGACAGCTTAGAAACCAAGAGATAAAATGAACCAGCAAACAAAACCTTCCCATGTTTTAAAAATAATCAAAAGCTAATTTATGTCCACTTATGTTCAAGTCTCAAGATTTTGATGAGCAGAGTTAATTAATTCATCATTTTTACCCCCCCAGAATGCTTTGCTTTTTAAAAAATTACTGTTATTACTAAAAAATTACTGTAAGATTACTGTTTAATTTATCCATTTAGTACAGAAGATTTAGAATAATGTTTTGTTATGATTGAAGGAAAATTTAACACTAAATACAGCTGAAAATTGCACATTTATAAAGCATGAGTTCTGTATTTTAATGGCAAAATTTCATCATTTAGTAATTAAATCTACCTTTCATATTATATCAGTAAATAAGTGATGCTATAAAAAAAATGAGTTGCATAAAGAGGATTAGAAATTAATTCTGTTGTTTGCTGTTTCAGCATCTTGCAGAACCATAGGACCATAAGGCTTTCCTTAAGGCCAAATATCTATACTGTTTCTGTTGTAATCTGTTCAATCACTCTTGACTGATTCTGGTGACACAAGAAGGGAGTTTGGCTCTAAGGTTTTAATAAGTCTCTAATTCACTTTAGGTCAGAGAACATATGCCTTTCAGTCGTTTCATAAAAAACCAATAAACACCCAAATCTGGAGTACTGGTAGGCACATTATGTTATGCTAGGGTACACAGCGATAGTCTGTTTGTACTGCTCAAATACTCATTTTAATAGAAGGTCTTTCTTGGTGTCATGGCCATGTTATTTTGTCAGTCAGAATGGAGACTAGCACCAGATGGTGTTTTGCTATTCCTATCAAGCTGAGGGAAAAAAAAGCCCAATCAAACAAAAAACCAAGACCAAAACAAAAATACCAAACCACTGTGTATTTATGCACAGGGGTGAATATATGTGTGCTTTCCCATTTGAAAGTTAAAGCAGACAATGATACTGACATTACATGGCAATGACATAACAACAGAGATATAAGTATATGAAGATTGTGAGAGAAACCTGAAACTTCTGGGTAGTCAGAGAAAATGTGCTGCAGCTTCACTCATGCATGGATATGACCTCCTCTTCCAAACATTAAATTCTTCTCATCAAGTTGACTCTGAAGATGACAACTCCTCAAGGATCCTTAAATATAGAGCTTCACATTTGAAACTTTGTTATAATTAAAAAACTGCAGTCATTAATATATAATGTATACACAAAGGTAAGCAATAAGTTCAATAGTATTAAAATAGATGGAAACCAATATTGCTGTAAAAATTTTCTGAAGTAGCTAAGATAAACAGTGTCAACAATAAAGTACAAAATTCCATAATACAGTATATCCAACACTTTGGGCAAATGAAATCAGCCTATGGAAATAACAGGAACACTTTGATTTATTTAAAAGATTCACAGAATCACAGAATCCTAAGGGTTGGAAGGGACCTCGAAAGATCATCTAGTCCAACCCCCCTGTGAGAGCAGGGTAACCTAAATTACATCACACAGGAACTTGTCCAGGCGGGCCTTGAATACCTCCAATGTAGGAGACTCCACAACTCCCCTGGGCAACCTGTTCCAGTGCTCTGTCACTCTCACAGTAAAGAAGTTCCTCCTGATGTTCATATGGAACCTCCTATGCTCCAGTTTACACCCATTGCCCCTTGTTCTATCACTGGACATCACTGAAAAGAACCTAGCTCCATCATCCTGACACTCACCCTTTACATATTTGTAAACATTGATGAGGTCACCCCTCAGTCTCCTCCAAGCTAAAGAGACCCAGATTATTACGTATTGTATTACTTTATTTACAGGTAGATTCTATATAGGTTAGTAAGGCTAGAACATCATATTATGAAAGAAGAGATTTGGCTTTATCCCATCAGAAATATACACCATTTTTCAAAAATATCTCATTTTACCCTTCAAATGACATGAAATAAGAGATGCTGAGTTTCATACCAAAAAAGAACAGCCTAGGCCCTTTCTCCTGCAGTCTGTGCAATGACACTATTTTCATCCTCTATCTTCATTTACCTCACAAATGCACTCCATCTGAACAGATATTCACTAAGAGTAGGTACAGTTGAATGTCAAGTGTACAGTAAAATCTTTGTCAGAGTAGCATCTTTGGAAAGTTCAGGCTTAGCTAATCAAAATACTAAGGCTATTTCTATACTATTAAATTAAAAAGTGCCAGAACACACCCTATGGAACTATTCAATTTACAGATATAATCTTATCCTAAATTTTGCCCCAGGCATCAGAGTGCTTTGCTCAACTAACTGTTGCATGTGATTTTCTCAGAAATATTTAAGTCTTCAAAACTAGTTATCTTAAACATTATAGACAACCGGCAATGACTTTTTTACTCAGACATGGCAAAAGTTTCTGCATATATGAGCACTAGAACTGCTGGTTGGACTGTTTCTACATTTCCCTATCCATTCAGTCATGGAAAGATATTCACCCTAATATTAAAACATATTTTTAAGCCTGATCCTAGAAACTTTTAGTGTTTTTAGGAAGTTCATGATAAAAGAACCCAAAGAGCAGATGCACAAAACTATACACAAGTACCAAAAAGGGCATGCGTAATGGCAATGTCATGCATATGTATATATGAAAAATGCTTAGATGCTAATATAGTTGATCTACAAAAGCATTTAATTTATAAATGTGATTTATTCTAAACCACATTAAATGATCCCTTAACAGGAAGTTATGAAAGAAATATGAGTGCAATAAAGAGACTTCAGGGCCTTACGACAACTCTATCCTTCCAGTTACAGGAAATGATGCGGGAAGAATCCAGAATACCTAGCTGATTGGTATCTGGCTCCACAAACCATGTCTTTGGCAGAATTTTGTTTTTTTTTTATCATGGGTCAGTCTACACAATACCAGGCCTGTGGGCAACAGACAGGGTGCAACATTCCTAAAGTGAGAAAAGGATTTTTGCCCATAAATTAGTAGGGCTCATTGGAAGATCTTTAAACTGTATTTGAAGGGGGAAAAGAAGAAGGTTATTCTGGGAGTTACTGAAAAGCACTTAACAGACAATGCAGTCATTGGTTTCAACCAGCACAGATTCATGAGGGGAATGTCCCACTTAACTAACCTGATTTCCAGTTATGACAAGGCCAACCATCTAGCTGACCAAAGGAAGCCACTAGATATGGGTTGGTTTTTTTTTTTTTTCAGATTTTAGCAAAGCTTTTGACCCGTCTCTCATAGTATCCTTCAGGACAAAATGTCCAGCATAGAGATAGAGATGTCTATATCCGTACAGGTGAACAATTGCCTGGCAGGTCAGTCTTAAAGAGTTATGATAAATGGGATTATTTCTAATCCCATTTACCAGTGGGCTCAATTTTAAGGCAAGTTCTCTTTAATGTTTTTATAAATGATCTGGACACCAGACTTTATTGTACATGAAGTAAGTTGGCTGATGATACTAACCTACAAGCAGCTAGTTTGTGTCATATGGGCACAAAGTTGGAAGTGATTGTGAATAAGGACACTGACTGGATGACCACCAAATTCAAACAGGTACAATTTAGTAACAACAGCTCAGTGATAACAAAAAAACCCAGATTGCCTCTTTGTGAGTAGGACATTGTGTTAGAACACAGATAGTCCTAAAAGTTTTATGTTTCCACAGAATGATCTGTAGTCTGACTTTGAAAATGTGTATTGATGACTAGAACTAGAGTTTTTCCAGATAAAATAGATTACTTATTTTGTGTATGTGGAAGAAAATTTTAACAGGAACTGTGATATAATAGCAAATGGCATTTATAGAGGCTTGGGTAACACGAAAGTTCTGAGAATTGCTTAGAAACTGCAGCAAAAGCATCGTATATTCTGCTTTTGAAACAAAAATTACATTCTTAAAAGCTTGTGAGTCCCATTAGATAATGGCAGATTTTCAGGAGGACCTTGAAAGGCATATTTCAGATTAAGAACTTCTAAATTTCTATCCCATCTATAGATAGGCTGCAGCTATTCAAACATGAAAAAGAAAAAAGCTTTCTAAAATTACTAAAATTATCCATTTTCCTCAGAAGAAGCAGCAAATTAATTACTTAACTTGAAAGTTTAATCAATTTTCAGGCACAGATCCAGAATGAAAAATGTTAGTTTGAATGTTTAGACACAGAGAATAAAATTGTTAAAACAAAAAGTCAATGGTACAAAAAATATATCCAATTCTTAAAAACAGAGGAAAAATATTTTAGTAGAAGATAATTTCAAATTACACAACTATTACAATGCAATCAGAAGCAGCGAGTTTGTGCTTCTCTCTGTAGAAAAAAAAAATCACCATGTAAAACATGTATAACAAAGCCAATTATAAAATTAGCTTTTTCATTTAAAGTATAATGTAAAATGTAATCCATCCTCTCAAATCAATATAAAGACACAACTATTTTTAATATATGTCTAGAAGCATTTGAATTATCTTATGTAGTTCAGTCTGTCTACATTTAATGGGTAAGACTGATGTTTATAAAAGCTTCCAGGGGAGATTCAACTCTCCTAACTTAACTCTCTCCAATGTCTATGTAAGGAATACAGAAATTAAGTTTAACTAACTAGTTCACTATTTTTTTGTAAAATTGGATCAGAAGTCTGGTAGTAAACCACCTTACTTGATTAAAAAAAGGCACATATATATCTCCAAAAAATGACTGAATCCATCTCCAATTTAGGATTGCAGAGTGTCTCAATGGCTGGCACATTCATTCCTTTATGCACCTCAGAAAACAGACATTATTTAACATTCTATGATTAACATTGAGAAGGTCATATTGTGTTTTGAAGCACTGAGACAATTAAAAACCCTGATCATTTCTGAAAATGTTCTGATTTTTTTTCCTGTTTTGTAATATCTGTTTGCATACTGTATACTTTCATTTTGCAATATATGGGATTATGTCATCATTCTTCATGTAAATTCTTATTTTAATTCATGCCCCATTCTCATATGGGATTATGACATCGTTTTTTATTTTAAATTGTGTTAAAAATCTGGAACAAGTATTTATACTTAGGTTGTCTGAACTTCAGTTTATAAAAACAAGGTATCCAAGACAATGAAGGAAAGTTTCCCATAAAGTTGTGCTGTTTTTGAATTACCTGTTTGCTTACATTTTCTTAGCTAAATATTACCCTGTCAAATTGCTGATTTGTTTCCATTTCAGATTAATGGACATACTAAAACTAGTTATTCAGCTGGCAGATTAGAAGATGAAAATCCACTTTGGCTATGAATAACTGTAATTGCCAATTTTTATCCAAATCTAAATTTATTATGTAAATTAGATTTTATTTATATGCATTCTTTTTTAATTTCTGATATCATTATAATTTCATTTCTCTTCATGCCTATATAAAAATAGTCTACAGTCATTTTAAGAGTTGGAAATAGCATATCTTTTATAAAGTGACAATACATGACCACATTACTATAGTTTCAGAAATTAAAGAGTGTGTATAATCAGTTTGAGGCATAAGGCTAATTTAGGTGTGACTACCTCTGACATATCCAACATATTCAAGAGCTCATAGCAGGCAGAATGTAATTAAATAAAATCTTGAGATTCTTGTCTTGTGAATGAGATACAGTCAGATGTCTTCTACTTTCAGGACTTCATACTGCTCAATTGATCCAATATGCCCATGATGTACATTGGTTAGCCTTTGAGAAGATCAGACAAGTTCAGTGATAACTGTGAGCCACTTAGTGCTTGAAGCATATTTACTTTGTCCTTGTCTTTTCTTAGAACTTAGCTAAAAAAAATTTGGCTGCACTGGTGAAGATGACCAATTGCTTGTGTGATAAAAATGTTATAATTTCTAATAAAACATGTACATATTTAAGTTCTAGTATTTTTTTTAGTTCAAGATGTTAATGAAATGCCTTCCAGGAAAGAATTATCTCTTCTGGTTTTTGTGGGTTTTGTTTTGTTTCATTTTGTTTATAAAATATAAGTCTCCCACGACGTTGCTGAAAACCAAGGAAGGAGTAGTATATCTACATTCAGTTGATTCCAAGACCCTAAATAACACGACAAGTGATAAATGGAAAAATATGCATTCACTGTGGGCATCAGGCTGACATGTAGAATGGATTATTATGTCTTTTAGAGATGTTTTCTGTGTGCTAAGAATATTTCAGTTTCTTTGATGCAAGATAGACTCTCTTTAAGTTGTACTCCAGACCCTGTATGTCTCTTGAGACCCATTTTACATTTCAAAATTTGCCATAGATATGTGAAAAATGAGGAAAAGATTCAAGCTTGGTACATTATTTTTGGATTGTCCTACTCTGGAGTTATTCTTAATACAAATATACATGTATATTTTCCAAAAATATTTAGTGTTCATTGTTTTTTGAGACCTCATATTTCTACTTGGAATTATGGCACAATCACATATTTTCTACCACAGACATAAGGTGATTTTGTTATCCTAAATACCTATTTTACCACTGAAGTATTCTTAGAAAAGGAACAGGCAAGACCAATTGCTTTCAATTGATTGCTACACATAGAAAATTGCTATGCAAAAAAATTACACTAATTCTGTTTCTACCCAGATAGAGTCCTACCCTAGTTACTGATTCCTAAAAGTGCCATACTGTGTATTCTACAGATAAAGAAGCTGCTCTCAGTTACTAGGCACTTATTTGCCTATTTTCAGCTCTTTCATATTACATAATTTTAATATCGGTGCCGTCAAGATGCTTTAGTATCTTGCTAGTAGGAACATATGGAATTGGAACAATGTAGATATGGAAGAGCTGGACTTGCTCTTCCCACTGCCACTATAGGATAGGCAGAGGGAGAAACATGATTAAAGTCACCTTTCCATGACATCAGTGACATCAGCATGATGGGGAACTTTTATTTTACCCATTGAGGTGAATTAAACATATGCTTGTGCTTATATATAGAGATATCTATATATTAAAAACATCAATGCATTGGACAGACCCCTACTGCCATAAGCAGTTTTAGAGGGAATCTGTGAAGGTGTATCATGAGCTGATTCTTTATATTATACTTGCACCAGCACCAATCCTGTGAAAATTGACATGGAGAACCTCAGCAAGCTTGAGTCCAAACCCCATCCCATCTCTTCTGCCCAAATGTGGTCCCTGAGTGCTCACATTCCAGGATGGCTGCATGACGGGTTAATGCTGTGCTGGCTGTTTCTTGGTTTACTACCAAAGGAAACTTTTTCTGTGAAGTCCCTCTGTCTCTGACATTCCTGCTTCCAACCAGTTTAACCCCTTCTCAATGTGGGTCTTGCCCTCTATGCCAAATCATTCCAAATCATTCCAATCAGCGTGGTTTAGAAATTTCATAAATCAGCAGATTTGTTGTCAGAGGGTGTTCTATTGCTGATTTAGTCTCTGCCTAGTGACAAAATTGTCAGCCAGACAAACTAAAACTTTGCCAGGTTTAAAACCTTCTACTGCTGTTTCTGACATCTTAATTTGAAAAGTTCACTCTGTTAGGCCGCCACTTTCAGGCTTAGATGATGACAGGAGATCAGAAAATTAACAACGCACAATGATATGCCACATGTGAGGAAATGTAGAGGATTAAGTGATTTCCTGATTCCAGAATTCAGGCATGGAACAGAAAGGGAGAAGTAATAAACTGCCTTACAGTAGGCGCACCACTGAGCAAGAAGAAAAGACAGAAATATTCATCCTGAGGCTCCTGGAACTACAGCTCTGAGGCAGTTTTGACATTGTTCTGATCATTGTAAGACAAATTTTAAGTCCAGATCACACTGTCATTGCCGTTTAGGAAGCTTATGACAAAAGTAAAACTAATGAAATATAAGAATTATGTCAGCAAAATATTTTTCCCAGAAAAATGGAAAAGGCAGTACAAGTTCCTGCCCTGAGGTTTAGCCCTGACAAAAAGATACCTTTATTCTTGACTTTGACTTGATATTCACTCAGCTTTTTATATTTGTTGCCTGTTCTTTCTGGCTGTTCTCCATTCAGGCTGATGCACACTATGACATTTCTAACCACTACACTCCTTTCTGAGGTCATTGCAATCTGTAATATTATTCCTGCCCTCTAGCCTTATGGCTCATTCCCTGGCAACTCACCCAAATTGCAGGTCATCAAAATTAAAAGTGATTTCTGGTGAAAATAGCAAAGGGACTGTCACATTAACCACCACATCATCATGTCACTGTCAGTACATAATAATGCAACCTATAAACGGCACACATATAAAATATTAGTAATATTTTAAAATTAATTTCTAGTAAAAGAATTCTATTTACACTGAAAATTAATAATTTGTCTTTATGGCATTGACAAGTATATTTTCTGAATTTTCAAGAGCTTGTTCCATTCCTCTGGAAACAAGTTCCTAAATTTCACATTGTAAATTTTTGTTCAGTATCCCATCATACTTATCATCACATAATGGAGTTTCTTCTAAAATTTAATGCAAAGAAAAATATTACACTACATAAATTTTGTCAGATTATTTTAGTGAATTGAATCCAAAGAGTCAATATAAAATATATATATGAAATTTCAAGCTCTAAGTTTTACTTCCTCTGCTAGCTAGGCACATCTGAGTTTCACAACTGTCTGTCAGAAATGCTAAATATATTAAAGATTATATCTTAAAGATGCTGAATTCACCAAAAACATTTTGGAAAAATATGTAAAACAGTCAATGAAAAAAAAAAATATATATATAAATCTGGTGAATGTGAAGTTAAGATTCCAGTCCAGATCCCAGGGAACTTTATGTTTTTTCATAGTTAATTGCTATATATCACACAGAACTTACTGCCAAAAGAAACCAGCTGCTGTACGCTGTGGGGGAATTAAAAAACAGAACAGATTTTTCTGGTGAAGGTTTACTGGATCATAAGTTAATGATAATAAATAAAGGCCTAACTGACATTTTTGTATTTCTCCAAATGTCTGGAGCATCAGACATGCTGTATAAGTTTATCAGTATTCACAGATCAGAAAATCCAAAATGTAATAGTAGCATTCAGTTCAGTAAATTCAGCTCATCCATGTTTGAAGTACTACAGAAGCATATGTATAAAAATGTTAGCTCTTGTTCATGTAAGGAGGAGCTGATCCTAGAAGGCTCTGCCGTGTGGCATATCAAACAAGGATTATATAACGTATGTGTAAAAAAAATCCAGAATAATGCTTGTATGCAAATGCCAGCACATTTCTACACAGAATCATAGAATGGTTTGGTTGGAAAGGACCGTAAGATCATGAAGCTCCAACTCCCCTGCCATGGGCAGGGATGTCTCACCCTAGACCATGTCATCCAAGGCTCTGTCCAACCTGGCCTTGAACACTGCCAGGGATGGAGCATTTACCAGTTCTTTGGGCAAACTATTCCAATGCCTCTACACCCTCTCAGTAAAGAATTTTCTCCTTACATGTAGCTATTCAAATTGTGCTTGTAGGTTCAATGACTGACAAATTGTGGTATTTGAAGAGTTCTGATATATTTTATAATCTGATTTTAGAGAAAAGAACCCAGAGTAATTACTCTTATCATCTTTTCTTCATATTTTATTCTAGTATCTGGAAATATTGCTGGAGACAGAAGGTAGACTTGCAAACTGTTTGAAGTTAAATTGCATTCTTAGCTGCCTTCTGCTTTCAACTTCCAGTATAACTGAACTTGAATAATTTCTTCTTTTAATATTGCTCTATTGTGGGTCTTGTTCTATATGTTTTAACTCATCATTCCTCCATGCTTCAGTATTATTTCCAAATATGAATGCAGTTAAAGCTATATTAGTATTCATGTCTATAAGATATTTCACAAGAACTTGATCTTCATATTGTTAAATGATATTGGAAATCCACTACCAAGAGCAAAAGGTCTACAGGATCCTGAAAGACTGCATCCTAAACATACACTAATATGCTAAATTCATTTGTGATAATCATCCTTTTCATGAGGCTAAATTTTCTATGATGTCATTTGTGTAGGAAATACAAAGGTAGAATTAAAAAGCATGCAAACAGTTCTGTTCTCCTTTGGAAGATTTTTAAGAAGCATCAAACATCTTTCCCTGAGTTCTAGAAAGTGCAAAGGACAGTTCTTGCTTACTTTCTTTGTCTTTGGTGAGGCAAATTCAATCTAGTCAGCCATCTAGGAAGGTGCACATAGGGCATCATAAGGGCATATCTCTCATCTGAAGGAAGATAGTGTCTGGTCACACAATTCTTATAGAAGACACCTTGGGGCCAACACACCACCACAAAGTGTGCATGCCAAGTAATAACAGGGCCTATAAAAAAGCAAAATTCCATTAATAATCTCAGCAGTAGCACAGTACTTCTAGCATATGATCAGACACTCCAGTTACTGAAGCAGAATAAAAAATATGCAAGTGCAGGCATCACCAGGGCACAGGAAATGGGAACTGAAGACTGATCATAAAGCACTAAAATCCAAAGCGTACCAGAAATCAAACTAAAGCTTAATGTTTCCTCAGGAACTTTTGGCAATTCTTTTAGCTTTCCTTAAGCTTAAAATTGCACACTTAGGGTCCCAAAATGCATGCAATATATTATTTACTGTGTTATCATACTTGTATCTCTTCACACAGAGAGTAATTTAAATATTGTATATGTTTTATTTCAAGGTCACGCTAACCAATAATGAAGTCAAATGTAATCTAAAATGATGCACACATGTAGTGAGACTCTAAAACATAAATTGCTTTTCCAGGAATGTGGAAACACAAAAAAACAAGCAAACAATCAAACAAGCAAACAAAACCCTCATGGAAAGTCTGAGAACATAATGCAGCTCACTGTGAGCTTGGTTACTATGTCTGCCATCACTGTGGCTGCTCCTTTAGCCTTGCATTGTGTATTACTTCTCTGCTTTTCGTTCTGTTTAGTTTTTGGATTGGGTTCATCGTGATAGTATCATAGAATCATAGAATAGTTAGGTGTCACATCATTTCCACAGTGTGTGACCTGCAAGTATTGTGGAAGCCTATAGCCACACTAATGAGTGACAATACATTATGATTCTCTTTGCAGCTTCTGTCAGGCTTTGCCTCCATGTTACTCCAGCTCTGACTGTGCAACTATAGCAGAATACAACCAGCTTGCACCAAGCCAAATTACTGAAACAGAGTCTGAGATATCAGAAGCTTCCATCCCAAGCTTTTAAGGAAGCTAACTGTCGTGGTTTAATCCCAGGCTGTAAATCAGCCACTCAGCCCTCTTGCTCACTCCCCTCCTTTGTTGCCCCTCCTCCCTCCTCCTCCCCTCGAGGGATGGGGAGGAGAATAGAAAGAATGTAACTCCCAGGGGTTCAGATAAGAAGAGTCCATTAACTAAAGTATAACACAAACCACTACTGCTACCACCAATAATAATAATGATAAGGGAAATAACAAGGGAAGAGACTACAATACCACCTGTCGATACCCAGCACAACTGAGCAGTGAACCAACCCTTCCAGGTAACTCTCAATTGCATTCTGGGCATGACGAGCTCTGGTATGGAATACCTCTTTGGCTAGTTTGGATCAGGTGTCCTGTCACTGCTTCCTGCTGGCTTCACCTCTTCCCTGGCAGAGCATGAGACTCTGAAAGTCCTTGGTCAGACTAAACATTTGAGCAGTTGCTAAAAACTTTGGTGTTATCAGTGCTGTTCCAAAACTGAAAGTCAAAAACACAGCACTGCACCAGGTACCAAAAAGGTGAAAAAATGACTGCTACTGCTGAACCCAGGACACTAACAAACAGGAAAGTCACATAGGCATTGTTCTTAAAAGCATCACTGAAGTAAATAAATACCTGAGCCCACCTGGAGGACTGCATCCATTTTGGAGTCCAAGAAAAAGAAAGACATGGACCTGTCAGAGTGTGTCCAGAGGATAGTCACAAAGTGGTCCCAGGGCTGAAACAGGTCTCTTATGAAGAAAGGCTGAGGGAGTTGAGGTTTCTCAGCCTGAAGGCTCCCGCAGAAACTTATTTCAGCATTTCAACATATAAAGAAAGTTTATAAGGAAGATGGAAAGAGATTTTTTTAACAAGGCCTGTAGTGACAGGACAAAGGGCAACAGTTTTAAATTGAAAGAGGGTAGATTTGGTTTGGACATAAGAAAGAAATTTTTTTACAGTGAGGCTAGTGAGACACTGGAACATGTTTCCCAGAGATGTTGTGGGTATCCCATCCTGGAAGTTTTCAAAACCAGGCTGTGTGGGGGTTAGAGCAACTTGATCTACTAAATATGCCCCTGCCAATGGCAGAGGGGTTGGATCAGACTATCCTTACAGACCTTTTCCAACTGAAACACTTTAATGATTATCTGATATACATACAGATTATTTGGATGTAAATTGGAGCTGCAGACCATAGAATGTTTAAAAGTAAGGTGTAAAAACATGCTAACAAACATAAAAATCACCTAAAGTGGATCCTAGGATGAAGAAGAGGAAATCATCAGCATCATATTGCTCCTGGAAGGATTCTTGATACTGATGATTCAACATAATACCACCAGTACTAGCTTGAACCTTAGGACACAGAGAAGCCATGAAAAGGTGGCTATAAGGAACAGAAAAGTGAAGTATTTGCATATCAGTTTTACCTGCATCACTGCTATTATTGAGACTTTATATATATATATCACTATTCAAATTTTTTCTTTCCTTTTATTTTTCTTTCTTTTTTTTTAGTTTAGACCTGGACAAATACTGATTCTCATATTCAGCTAATAAGATTTTAATTACAGTAGCAATGAATTCCTGGATTTATGTATAAGGTGTTCCTTTTTTCTTTTTTCCTTTTTTTTTTCAAGATTTTGAGTGTAACAAAACTGCTTTTTGATAGTGGATAGTGGCCAAATGGTGCCTGGGAAATCGCTACTGACAAAGCTAAGGATGACGATTGTCCTTTACTCAAAAGCTGTCATTACACTGTTTTCGGATTCCTATCTGTCATATCTGTGAAAGAACAGAACCAAAACTATACCCCTGAATACCCACTATCTTGAGATAGCATCTTTCCAAAGAGATGAAAGACCAAGATTTAAAACTGTTTTGTAAGAAATATGAACAATTTCTTTCATCCCTAAATTCCCTTGGTCCTTTGATTATAGAGCAGAACATGTCTGCCAGAGGCATATACTGAGCTATCTCAAAAGAGACAGATGACTGATAGTCACGCTGGACATCTGTGTTCAGCTTCAGCTTGCTCAGACACTTATTTTTACTTATTTCCTCAAACAGCAGAAGCATGCACTAGATAGCTGTGGATGAAAGGGTCTCTTCTGAGTCTAGCACCTGGAGAATCACTTATCTTGAAATTTTTTTTCTTTAGAGAGGTCTCAGCTGGAATTTCTATCATCTTGTTACCTTAAGGAGCTTAGTTCACATGCAACAAACAGGCAGGTACCTACTGAGTTAGTGATAACTAAGGCATTTTTTAAAAGAAGTCACAGGTGGCAAACTAGTGGATTTAGGCACCTAATGAAGCAGAAAGACTAATTATCTTGCATGATCTGAGGAAGGGACAAGGTTAATGTTGTCTGTCTTAAATAGCAGCCAGCTGAATACAGTACAGCATTTAACAACACAAATCACTTAGCACTAAATCACTTTCTTTACATTTGCAAGCCTGGGGTGACAGGATTAAGTAAATGAAATATATTTTCTAGGACATTTTTTCTTATATAAATGATTACATTATTGTAATGCTTATTCATGCTCTGGGGCTATTCTGCTTGCTTGCCAGGGCTATAAACATCTCTCTTGCTCTTTTTATTTCTTTCCTTGTATTTTTTTTTAATGGGGTAGCAAACACCCCCAGTTTATAATTTCAGGATGATATGCATTGCTTGCATTATAGTAGCAGCAAGGAGTATCCCTCATGCAGTACAAGGTGATGAGTGCTCTGCAAATAACATGCAATGATGAACTAAGAAAATTTTTTGAGGATTCAGAATAAATGGAAGAAAAATGCATTAAATGAAATGATAATGAGGTTGTGCACTGGAAAAGATATTGGGTTTGGTGACAAATTATGTCTTCTTAGCTATAGCAGCCATTGCTAGAACGCATGTTTGTGGGAATTTTAAGCTCTTCTACCTTGTATATTCAGAAAGCAAATTTGGAGTGATATATTTTGATTATGATAATCAGATTTCACACTGAGTTTATTAGTTGCAAAGTTAGCTCGTCAGTGAACAGAAAAAATACATAGAAACACACACAGCGTGCATTTCAAAGTTTGAATTACAATAACTTTTCTGTGATGTAATTATTTATGGTAAGCATTTCAGAAATAAGCCCCCCAATTTCTGAAAATTTTGCCACCACCTATTAAACAAAACATGATTACAATTGATAAATAATTTTCTTATTTTCATTAATTTTCTCAAGCATTTAATAAATAAAGTTGAAAAGGTAAACCTAAATTTAATTCTGCCCTATTAAAAACTCTGTGGGGTTCATTTGAAGATTTGGTTTTCCCTTAAAAAAGGCAGCCTGTTAATATATTACTTAGTTTAACCTTTCAGTTATTCTCTGTGGAACTGAAAGAGGCAGTTGTGCCTATTGCAGAACAGCCTCCATACAAATTGATAATGTACTATTCATTCAACCATCTATTTACTTGCATCTGTTTGGCATCCCCAACATCTTCCAATTTTGTGAACTAATTAATTCATATGACTTTAATTTTCTCTGATTATACATTTCCATTTCATGCAAACAAGGACATTTATCAATAATATTTTTAATGAATGTGATTTATATTTCATTTAGAATAATGTAAACATTAATCTGATTTTTTTTCTTGTTGTTTCTAAGAAGAATTTTTAAATCAGATTTTAGAAGAAAGTCGATGGGTTATTGATGCAAACTAGTGGGAAGACAGTGAATTATATTTCTGGAAATACTCCATGAACAATTGGTTATTATTCTTGAATTATTTGCAAGTTAAATTGGTTTTGGCCTCCCATTATTCCAAGAAGTCTACTCTCAAAATCTCTAGTGTGTTTTTTGCTAACACACCAGAGCAGTAGAATGTTTGTATGGGACTGACACACACACAGATGTGGACCTTTTTATTTTTTTTCTAGTGTAAAATCCTTATCAGTTAGGAAGTTCTCAGTGAACCCATGCTTTATCAGGAAGCATATATAGCTGATAAATTCATTTCCAAGTAACTATATTCAAAAAACAGTCATCTAAAGTGTAGCACTGCTTTCATCACACAAGTTCCATAAAATTAGTTTAGTATTATTAAATTATGACAGATGGATAAAATGAGATTAACTTTTTTATCTTTGAAATTTCCTAGTGCCTGTGGTAAGAGTTATGCTATGTTGCCTATAAAATAAATAGCCATTTAATTTATTGGAAAATGTCCCAATCCAGGCATTGCCAATATTTGTGACTTTTGAAAAATGTAATTTATTGTTAATATAGGCAAACAGAATTCTTGCTTATGAAAATCTGATGTTTTGCAAGAATGATGACATACATTAGAACACTGAAATAACTTATATTTCATTTAGAAATTAAGATAATGGGTGGAAAGGATACCCCCTAAAATGTTTTATCCCTGGTGACTTTAAAGAGCAGATCCAGACCCAGATGTAACTATCAGATGGAGATTGAACTGGGTGTATAGGTTAATAGGGCTACTAACAATCTTTTGCATAATGGTGGATTTCCAATTACTTCAATGGATTTGGGCTAATCTGCTATATCTGGTCCTCATTTGGAGAAGACAAGAGCAATGACTGCAAGTTACATTGGGAGAAGTTTCATCTTAATAAAAGAAAGAAACTTTTTAGATTGAGAATAATCAATCATTAGAAAAACATTCCCAGGGATGTGGACTACCCACCATTGGAGTTTTTCAAGTTGTTACCAAACAGGCTGCCAGATAATGTCATGTAGGCTCTCTTTTCTGTGAAAGGTTGGATCAGATGATCTTTCAAGGGCTATTCTATGAATCTATGATTTTGTGATCTAGTACCAGGGCAATTACACTTCGAACCTGCTATATATTGCTCTGGAAGGTAGAATTTTTATTGCACCTAGTATTAGGCATATAATCTATGAATCCATGTAAAACATAGATCTGATTTGCTAAATCTCTTTAATAGTAAACTTGTTTTCAAAATGGAAAGGAAATATTGTGTGACATTTCCCTTAGCGAATTTAGATTTTGCTTTTTATGCTGTGGGTTTGCTTTTCTTCTGCAGTTATTTTTCAAGTAAAGAAAATCCCTAAAACCACTGGAAGATTGTCTAAATAATGGGTGGTCTCATTGCAGCTGATATTGCCATATTCTGGCTGTCAAGCTGTCTCCTGCAGCCTTCTCTATTTCTATATGCAACATAATTGGGCTGACTGAGAGAAGCACCATTAAGCCAAGATATTGTCAATACCCATTGATTAAATTGTTTATTTCACTTCCAGACTGTCTGTTAAACAGAATGCTCTAGCTTTGTTAGTACCCCACAGAAAATCAGTACTGGGGAAATGTAAAAGTATCACTCACTCTAAAACAAACATTCAAACATCAGTCTATGCATACCCTGTCTCTATGGATTGAATATAATGTTTCATGTATATTTGGTTTCTTTTTCCAGCAATGCCCCTCATTCACTCTATAATTGTGGGGAAATAGCTTTATTTATTGGTAATGAAATCTAGTGAGCAAAAATACAGATATATTGTACATGGGTTCTACATTAATTGAGATATTAATGACCAATGGTTGTGGGAGAAATACAGTAAAATTTATTTTCAAGGATTGTTTTATCTTTTTTTAGCGTACCAAACTAATTATATGCATAAATGCTGTATGTCATTTGCTTTTTAGTATTTTTATAAAATCTGTGTCACTGCAGTTACCTGTTTGTTTCTTCCTGCTATGCATCTGTGTATTTGGAGATATTTGTAAGAATGTATACAAAAGGATCTAAATGGTGAGCTGCAAAACCACAGGACATTCAAGAACAAAATCCGTAACAGGCAGCCAAAGAAACAGTTGGTCTTTTTCTGTTTGACCACACTGCCTGGCGTGGATGGGAAACAAATGGAAAGTGAATATCTTTATTCCATAACATTGTGTGCATTGTGGTCTTGACTGTATCAGAAGGCAAAATTGTCTGCCCATCTGTCCATATTAATGTTACCTAATAGGTTTCTGCAGTGCAGGAACCTTCAAAACCACAGATGGCATCTTTCATCCACTCCTATTTGATAAAGAATAAAACAAAGCACATAAATAGTAGAGGCTGTCATATGAAGCTATATGAGTTGATTAATTTCCTGGAACACTTATCTAGAAATGAAACTTTATAATGGGTTTCACTTTAATTTAGAAAGTGTAACTGTCAGAAGGACAACAAAAAAGGTGCTGGGGGAAAAAGAGAATATAAAAGGGTAATAAGTAGAAGAAAAAAATCTAAGTGAGAAAACAAGAAAATATAGAATATGTTATTCAGTTATATTTGTTCTCTTCCATGTAATTTTGGCTTTTCCATAAAATATTCACTACAGACAAATCCTTAATTTTGAACAAATTTGAACTCTCAAGGAGAGTTAGCAATTTCTATCTAGTCTATTACATTTTACTTAGTAAAACATGATAACGGAATGTGTTGGACAATATGTCCAACTAATAACAGAGAGTGTTGACATATCTTCAGAAGTCTGAGACCTGTTCTCCAGAGGAAAGTTATTTCAGTATTTTCTGATTGCCAGCATTAAGTAACAAAACTTGGATGTCTACTGGAATAGTCTGGCATATGCTTGAATCTCAGCTGGAGAATATCCACTCTTCATAACTCTTTTAATGAAAGTACATGGAGCACATGGAGTACAGGGACACTTCACACTAAACCATGCCACACAAGGCTTCATCCAACCTGACCTTGAACACTGCCAGGGATGAAGCACTCACAACCTCCCTGGGCAACCCATTCCAGTGCCTCACCATTCTCACAGGAAAGAATTTCTTCCCTATATCCAATTTAAACCTCCCCTGTTTAAGTTTGAACCTGTTACCCCTTGTCCTATCACTACAGTCCCTAATGAAGAGTCCTTCCCCAGCAGCCCTATATGGCCCCTTCAGATACTGAAAGGTGCTAGGTCTCCACCCAGCCTTCTCTTCTCCAGGCTNCTCACCATTCTCACAGGAAAGAATTTCTTCCCTATATCCAATTTAAACCTCCCCTGTTTAAGTTTGAACCTGTTACCCCTTGTCCTATCACTACAGTCCCTAATGAAGAGTCCTTCCCCAGCAGCCCTATATGGCCCCTTCAGATACTGAAAGGTGCTAGGTCTCCACCCAGCCTTCTCTTCTCCAGGCTAAACAGCCCCAGCTTTCTCAGCCTGTCTTCATATGGGAGATGCTCCAGTCCACTGATCATCCTTGTGGCCCTCCTCTGGACATATTCCAACACTTCCATGACCTTTTTATGTTGAGGACACCAGAACTGCACACAATACTGCAAGTGAGGTCTCACAAGAGCCAAGTAGAGGGGCAGGATCACATCCTTTGACCTGCTGGTCATGCTCCTTTTGATGCAGCCCAGGATACACTTGGCTTTTTGGGCTGCAAGCACACACTGTTGGCTCATGTACATTTTCTCATTGATCAACACCTGTAGCTGTGCCTGGGATTGCTCCAACACAGGTGGAGGACCTTGCACTTGTCATGGTTAAACTTCATGAGGTTGGCATCAGCCCACCTCAAAAGCATGTCAAGGTCCCTCTGGATGGCATTCCTTCCCTCCAGTGTACCCACCGAACCACACAGCTTGGTATCATCGGCAAACTTGCTGAGAACACACTCAATCCCACTGTCCATGTCAGCGACAAAGATGTTAAACAAGACCAGTCCCAACACCGATCTCTGAGGTACACCACTCGTCACTGGCCTCCAGATGGACACTCAGTCATTGACCACAACTCTTTGCGTGTGGCCATCCAGCCAGTTCCTTATCCACCAAGTAGACAACCTATCAAATTGATGTCTCTCC
>NDXB01014093.1:0-14327 GCA_002631895.1 Agapornis roseicollis
TGGGAATGGGTATGGTGTTACAATGGATGCGGCATGGGAATGGGTATGGTGTTACAATGGATACGGCATTGCAACGGATGCAGCATGGGAATGGATTTGGCATCACAAGGGTTGTGGCATCGCAGTGGGTATGGTGTTGCAGTAGATGTGGCATTACAATGGATGTGGTATTACAATGGATGTGGTATTCCTAACACAGCTTTGGCTGGGGGGTTGGGAGGGTTTTGTAGTGGGAACGATGTTGTGGTGGGAGCACAGAACCCCCCCCAGCTGGAAGCTGCTGTCTTCATTGGGGGCCATGTTGGGAAGCTAAAACAGAAGTGGACATTCAAAGATCTGGATTTCTCCTTTATTGATCAACTGAGAGAGCCTGGATGTGCTCGGAGTGACCATTCCCATCCCTGCCCCTGTCCCCAGGCGAAGGAAGCGTGACGAGGACAGGCACGACATCAACAAGATGAAGGGTTACACGCTGCTGTCTGAAGGCATCGACGAGATGGTGGGAATCATCTACAAACCCAAAACCAAGGAGACCCGGGAGACCTACGAGGTGCTGCTGAGCTTCATTCAGGCGGCTCTTGGTGACCAGGTGAGGATGGGACTGCATTCAGAGAGAGATCAAGCTCTTGGGAGCTGTGAATCTTTCTCTGTCATCCCATGGGGTGGCTTTGCTTCATCAGTGGTGGGTTTTGGGCTTGGATGCGTTGTGATAGTGGTTTTGGGGGTTGCCATAAGGGTCCTAAAGTAAGAGGGACCAACAGGATCCCTATTTAATAGAATCAAAGAATGGGTTGGGAAGGACCTTAAAGCTCCTCCAGCTCCAACCCCTGCCACGGGCAGGGACCCTTTCCACTGGAGCAGCTTGCTCCAAGCCCCTGTGTCCAACCTGGCCTTGAGCACTGCCAGCGATGGGGCAGCCACAGCTTCCCTGGGCACCCTGGGCCAGTGCCTCAGCACCCTCACAGGGAACAGCTTCTGCCTCATCTCCAACCTGAACTCCCCCTGTTCCAATCTGAACCCATCACCCCTTGTCCTATCCCTACAGTCCCTGATGAAGAGTCCCTCTCCAGCATCCTTGTAGCTCCCTTCACACACTGGAAGCTGCTCTGAGGTCTCCACGCAGCTTCTCTGCTCCAGGCAGAACAGCTCCAATGTTCTCAGCCCGGCTCCATATGGGAGCTGCTCCAGCCCCTGAGCATCCTCGTGGCCTCCTCTGGCCTCCCTCCAGCAGCTCCATGTCCTCATGTTGAGGACCCCAGCTCTGGATCAGGGCTGCAGGGGGGTCTCCCCAGAGCCCAGCAGAGGGGCAGGATCCCCTCCCTGAGCTGCTGCTCCCGCTCTGGGGGTGCCCCCAGCACACGGGGGGGTTCTGGGCTCCATAGCTCACTGAAGCCGGGTCATGGGGAGCTGCTCCTCACCCAGCACCCCCAAGCTCTTCTCCTCAGGCTGCTCTCAATCACTTCTGCACCCAACCTGTGCCTGGGACCTTGCCCTTGGCCTTGGTGAGCTCCATGGGGTGAGCATTGGGCCCCTCTCAGGTGTTGTATCCGTGTGGTTCCTTCCCAGCCACGGGACATCCTGTGTGGAGCTGCTGACGAGGTGCTGGCGGTGCTGAAGAACGAGAAGCTGCGAGACAAGGAGCGGAGGAAGGAGGTGGATCTGCTGCTGGGCCAGACGGATGACACCCGCTACCACGTCCTGGTGAACCTGGGCAAGAAGATCACGGACTACGGCGGAGACAAGGAAATCCAGAACATGGGTATGGGATGGCTTCGGGAATGGAGCAGGAAGCGGGGTTGCTGCTGCTCTGGGGTCATGTTTGCACTCAGAGAGACCAGAACTGGGGCAGTTTCCAAGCCACATAACCAGGTTCTTTTCCTCTTTCCGATGCACTGAGGCATGGATGGGCACATGGATCCATAACCTGTGCCCATAATTCCCAGATTCCCTGGTGAACGATCTCCCCTCTCCTTGCAGATGACAACATTGATGAGACCTACGGGGTGAACGTGCAGTTTGAGTCTGATGAGGAGGTAGGAGATGAGGGGCTGTGCCTGGCAATGGGGTCTCTGCCTTGTCCTTTTGATCCAAGCTGCTCCACAGGGACTATAGAACCTCAGTCCCACTGGGAAGTGGGCATTGCCTCACACTGGGTTATTACAGCTTCCTTGGAGAGGGTCTGTTGATGATCCTCCTAATCCCAGGCATGTCGTGAGGCAGGATGGTGGGAACCAGATGGTGAACTTTAGATGTGTGTGCGGAGGGGGAAACGTGACAGCTGGGGGGGGGAAGGAGGAGCTGGAAGCGTTTCCTAGGAACGCCCCTGGGATTGTTTCTTGGAAGAGGCTGCAGGAGTGACGGGAGGCAAACGGGAGGTGGTTGGAGGAGTTGCTGGCAAAGCTCTCTGGAGAGGAGAACTCATCTCCCATGGTCCTTACCTTTGCTCCTGGGGGAAGCAGGAGGCAGCTTCCCCTTGGGAATTTGGTGCCAAATCATTTATCTTTAGCAAGGAAAAGCTTCTCTGAGGTTTGTAAAAGGCACTTCCTGGAACTGCTTTGTAACAGGAAGGGGATGAGGACATTTATGGTGAAGTGCGGGACGAGGCATCCGATGATGACATGGAGGGAGACGAGGCCGTCGTGCGCTGCACCCTCTCAGCCAATGTGAGTCCCTGAGGAGCTTGGGAACGTGGTTTGGG
Organism: Agapornis roseicollis; assembly: GCA_002631895.1. Taxonomy (NCBI): domain Eukaryota; kingdom Metazoa; phylum Chordata; class Aves; order Psittaciformes; family Psittacidae; genus Agapornis; species Agapornis roseicollis. Next base: position 2,699 of record NDXB01014093.1, read on the forward strand.
GCTCTCTGGAGCAGGGGCAGGGATGCAAATGGGGGCCTTGAAGCTGAGCTCTGAGGCAGCCCTGATCCAGCCCTGGGGCAGCAGCACAAGAGGGACCTAGAGCTGATGGAATAAGGCCACGGAGCTGCTATGAGGGCTGGAGCAGCTCTGCTCTGGAGCCAGGCTGAGAGAGCTGGGCTGGGACAGCCTGGACAAGAGAAGGCTCTTGAAGGGGAGACCTGAGAGCAGCTCCAGGGCCTAAAGGGGCTGCAGGGAACCTGGAGAGGGGCTTGGGACAAGGGCCTATAGGGCCAGGCCAAGGGGAATGGCTTGAACCTGCCCGAACAGGGGAGCATGAGCTGAGCTCTGAGGCAAAAGCTGTTCCCTGTGAGGGTGCTGAGGCGCTGGCCCAGGGTGATGGCCCAGAGAAGCTGTGGCTGCCCCATCCCTGGCAGTGCTCAAGGCCAGGTTGGCCCCAGGGGCTTGGAGCAAGCTGCTCCAGTGGAAGGGGTCCCTGCCCCTGGCAGGGGTTGGAGCTGGAGGAGCTTTAAGGTCCCTTCATCCCAAACCATTCCAGGATTCATGGCTCTGGCAGTTGCACAGCTGCATCTGTTGGTTCTCTGCTCCTCAGCCCAGGCAGGGAACAGCCCCACACACTCCCTCAGAGCACAGGGTCCATGCTCCTGCTTCCCTCTCCCTGGAAAATAACCTTTTTGTGGGATTTCCTTAAGCTGGTGGCATCGGGGGAGCTGATGAGCTCCAAGAAGAAGGATCTGCACCCGCGAGACATCGACGCCTTTTGGCTCCAGCGGCAGCTGAGCCGCTTCTATGATGATGCCATCGTTTCCCAGAAGAAGGCAGATGAAGTCCTGGAGATCCTGAAGGTCAGTGGCCCCCTGATCCACCTGGCTGTGGTGGTCTTGGAATGCTGCTCTGCCTGGAAGCAGGAATTGGCCCCCACAACTCGTTACCTATGTTCTTTCAGAAACGCAGCTGTGGATGTGCTGTGTTTGCACAGAGATAGATGGGTGCTGGGCTGGGTGGCACTGGTCTTCATCCCCAGAAACCTCCCTCCAAGGGGAAGGGGTTGGGGTTTTGTCACTGTTTGCTGGGAGATCATCGTAGCTCGGATCCATTTCCCTGCGGATTGTGGTGCTGATGCTCATGGGAGCAGGGAGAAAGGAGAAGTGGAGAGAACGGGGATGGCACCTGCAGCTGGATTGGGCACCTCATGGGGTGCAGCTGCTGTTGAGGTCCCAGAGTCCGGTTCCTTGGGAAGCAGGGTTCTGGCTGTGTGTGGGGCACAGAGCTCATGGTTCCTGCTTTGTCCTCCTCCCAGACTGCAAGTGATGACCGGGAATGTGAGAACCAGCTCGTGCTGCTCCTGGGCTTCAACACCTTCGACTTCATCAAGGTCCTGCGCCAGCACCGCATGATGAGTGAGTGGCTTTAACCTTGGTGCTCTGCCCCTGTTCTGAGGTGATTCCAGCACAACCTGAGGCTTGTAAACTGCCCTCAGGAGTGATTTATGAAGCATGGGCCTTGTTCTTTGCTCCCTCCTTTTGGTTCAACCATTAACCCGCTCCACCAACCTTTTCCATCCCTTTATTTCCCTCCTTCAGTCCTCTACTGCACTTTGCTGGCCAGTGCCCAAAGCGAAGCAGAGAAAGAAAGGATAATGGGGAAGATGGAAGCAGATCCTGAGCTCTCCAAGTTCTTGTATCAGCTGCACGAGACAGAGAAGGAGGATCTCATCCGGGTAAGGATGAGGGAGCCTCGGGAAGGGCAAGAGGAGGCATTGTGGAGCCTTGATGCCATCGCTGGGTTGGGGTTTGCTGTGTGTGATTGAGGAGCCCCTGACTCAGCTGGAGCATCAACTCTGTAGGAAACGTTGCTTGGGTGATGCTGAGGCTCAGCTGAGGGGGAGATGAGTGGGGTTTGAGTCACTCGGATGGCTGCTTTCCCATAGCTGCAGGCTTCACGTGTTCCTGCTGCTGGTGGCTGGGTTGTACCAGCACTGCCTCACGAGGCCAAGGGCAATGGCTTGAACCTGCCCGAGGGGAGACTGAGCAGAGCTCTTAGGCAGAAGCTGTTCCCTGGCAGGGTGCTGGGGCCCTGGCACAGGGTGCCCAGAGAATCAACCTCGTCTGCTTGTGTTCCCTTCATCAGCTCTCCTGGAAGGACAAGTTTATGGCCTGCCCTTGGGGACACTGGTTTCTAGTGCCAAAACTGAACAGTTTTGGTCAGGGGAATGCCCATACAGGGACATTGTGGTTGTGTGAGGCCATGGGGGTCTCCATGGAAGGGCCGCTGCTCCTCCCCAGGCCTGACTTCTCCTCTGCTCGCACAGGAGGAACGCTCTCGTCGGGAGCGTGTCCGTCAGTCCCGGATGGACACAGACCTGGAGACCATGGATCTGGACCAAGGAGGGGAGGTAAAACCCTTGGGAATCCCCAAAAGTCATCCTCGGGAAGTGCCGAAAGAGCCCTTGAAGTGATGTGGGCAGGAAGGGACCAACAATGGGCCCCTGACGTGCTCAAGAGGCACCTGCCCCTTGGGTGCGGTTCCTTTTCGCTTGGTCCCAAGCTGAAGATGCCAGGATGGGCTCTTTGATCCTTGTCCCTTTCCAGGCGCTGGCTCCCCGGCAGGTGTTGGACTTGGAGGATCTGGTGTTTGCCCAAGGGAGTCACTTCATGGCCAACAAGAGATGCCAGCTCCCCGACGGCTCCTTCCGCCGCCAGCGCAAGGGCTACGAGGAGGTGCATGTGCCTGCCCTGAAGCCAAAGCCCTTCGGCTCCGAAGAGGTGGGTGCCCTGCTTATTCCCCCGTGCTAGCACGAGGGGTGTTGAGTGATGAAGGGACTGATGCTGAGGTTCAATAGGCAAAGGGCAGGGTCCTGCACTTGGGCCACAACAGCCCCTGCAACGCTCCAGGCTTGGGGAATTGGAGGTCGTGGGGAAAGAGCTGCGGGTGCTGATGGATGGAGCTGATCATGAGCAGCTTGTGTCCAGGCAGCTCCCAGCATCCTGGCCTGGATCAGGGCAGCAGCAGGGCCAGGGCAGGGATTGTGCCCCTGCACTGGGCACTGGGGAGGCTGCACCTCGAATCCTGTGCTCGGCTCTGGGCCCCTCACTCCAACAGAGACATTGAGGGGCTGGAGCAGGGCCAGAGCAGGGCAATGGAGCTGGAGCAGGGCCTGGAGCCCAAATGTGATGGGGAAGGGCTGAGGGACCTGGGGGGTTCAGATGGAGAAGAGAAGGCTCAGGGGGGACCTGGAGAAGGGCTTTGACAGGGTGCCCAGAGAAGCTGTGGCTGCCCCATCCCTGGCAGTGCTCAAGGCCAGGTTGGACACAGGGGCTTGGAGCACCCTGCTCCAGTGGAAGGGGTCCCTGCCAATGGCAGGGGTTGGAACTGGATGAGCTTTAAGGTCCCTTCCAACCCAAACTGGGCTGGGATTCAGAGATAACATGACCCTGAAGCTCCCTAAGCATCTCCAGGCTCTTCCCTGTTCCCTACCACCTGCAAGGTGCTGGAACAGAGGTGCTGAGCTCCATGTTTTCCCTTCCCAGCAACTGGTGTCTGTGGAGAAGCTGCCCAAGTATGCCCAGGCTGGCTTCGAGGGCTTCAAAACCCTCAACCGGATCCAGAGCAAACTCTACCGCGCTGCACTGGAGTCGGATGAGAACCTCCTGCTGTGTGCACCCACGGTACGGATCCGGCACGATGGGATCCCAAAGGATGAGCCAGTTCGGTGGCCAAGGTCTGCTGTGGGACATCCTTCACTGGGGACAAGGGGGGGTTGATGGCTCTGGCTGTGGTTGTGTTCCAGGGGGCTGGAAAGACGAACGTGGCACTGATGTGCATGCTGCGGGAAATCGGGAAGCACATCAACATCGATGGGACCATCAACGTGGACGACTTCAAGATCATCTACATCGCACCCATGAGGTCCTTGGTGCAGGAGATGGTGGGCAGCTTTGGGAAGGTAAGGAGAGGGTTGGTCCTGCCCTGCCTAAGCTGGAGATTGAGGAGGATGAGCTCTGTTGTGGCAGCTTCTCACCTTGTGCTTCTAGAAGGAGCTAAGCTCAGGCAGGAGCTTGTTGGGAGAGGATGAGTTTGGGCTGTCTTTAGTTCTGGTGCAGCCTGTGCTCACCAGGCTCTGTGTGCGTGTCCATATGGGCTCCGGATGTCAGCGTGGGCTGGGAAACCCATGGGGCTCTTCCAGTGCTTCACTGGGATGAGGCTTGAAGCTGTGTGGGAGCATCCCAGGGCTCCCCTGCCCCAGGGGGAACACATTGATCCAACAGAACAGCCTCTGGGCTTCCTCCATAGCGCCTGGCCACCTATGGCATCAACGTGGCCGAGCTGACGGGGGACCACCAGCTCTGCAAGGAGGAAATCAGCGCCACACAGATCATCGTGTGCACCCCGGAGAAGTGGGACATCATCACCCGCAAGGGAGGCGAGCGCACCTACACCCAGCTCGTGCGGCTGGTCATCCTGGTGAGCCCTGAGACGGGGCAGGAGGAGCACTGGGAGGGGTTATACAGTGCCCAACCGTGCTTTAGAGGTTGAAGATATCCCTGGTGCTTGGTTGTGGAGGGACTTGGGCTTTGAATTGTAGACTCGTGGAAGCAACCAGGCTGGGAAAGACCTTTAAGAGCATCCAAGTCCAACCTTTACCCCAGGATTGCCAAGGCCACCGCTAACCCTTATTGCTCTCTGTAGCTACCTGACAGGAGGTTGTAGGGAGGTGGGGTTGGTCTCTTCCAAGGAACAAGGGATGGGACAAGAGGAACCGGCCTCAAGCTGCCCCAGGGCAGGTTTAGATGGAGCTGAGGAACAATTCCTTGTCCAAAGGGTGCTCAGGCATTGGAAGAGGCTGCCCAGGGCAGGGCTGCAGGCACCGGCCCTGCAAGTGTGCACACCCCCTCAGTGCCATGGGGCAGGGGCGGCCTTGGCAGGGTTGGGAATGGTTGGACTGGATGAGCTGGTTGATTCCATGTCTGTAACCCATGAGCTTCCACACAAGCAGGTCCACTATGAACCTCACCCCCAAATGTGGTAACTGGGGCTGGTTGGAGGGGGGGGGGGTTAACGCTGCTCCTCATCCTCAGGATGAGATTCACCTCCTGCACGACGACCGAGGACCCGTCCTGGAGTCATTGGTGGCCAGAGCCATCCGTAACATCGAGATGACCCAGGAGGACGTGAGGCTGGTGGGGCTCAGTGCCACCCTGCCCAACTACGAGGACGTGGCGACCTTCCTGCGCGTGGACCCGGCCAAAGGCTTGTTCTATTTTGATAACAGGTATGGGGCCAATGTAGGAGCGAGCTTTCTGCAGAGCTGGGGATGTTCTGCCTCCTGCCGATGGCTCTGGGGGCTCATCAGATCTATGGCCTTCTCTCAACATGCATTGGGCTCTTGCGTGTGCTGCTAAATGCGTGGTTAGGACTGGAGCAGTTAAATCCAGCCTCAAAAGACTGTGCCAGGCTTCCTGCGTTGTTGTACTTGAACAAAGTCACTTTGGAGAAGGCAGGTCATAGAATCATGGAATGGTTTGGGTTGGAAGGGACTTTAAAGCCCATCCAGCTCCAACCCCTGCCACGGGCAGGGACCCCTTCCACTGGAGCAGATTGCTCCAAGCCCCTGTGTCCAACCTGGCCTTGAGCACTGCCAGGGATGGGGCAGCCACAGCTTCTCTGGGCACCCTGGGCCAGCGCCTCAGCACCCTCACAGGGAACAGCTTCTGCCTCATCTCCAACCTGAACTCCCCTGTTCCAATCTGAACCCATCACCCCTTGTCCTATCCCTGCAGTCCCTGATGAAGAGCCCCTCTCCAGCATCCTTGTGGCCCCCTTCACACACTGGAAGCTGCTATGAGGTCTCCACGCAGCTTCTCTGCTCCAGCTCCAATGTTCTCAGCCCGGCTCCATACAGGAGCTGCTCCAGCCCCTGAGCATCCTCACTCCAACAGCTCCATGTCCTCATGCAGGGGACCCCAGCACTGGATCAGGGCTGCAGAGGGGTCTCCCCAGAGCCCAGCAGAGGGGCAGGATCCCCTCCCTGAGCTGCTGCTCACACTCTGGGGGTGCCCCCAGCACACGGGGGGGGGTTCTGGGCTCCATCACTCACTGAAGCTGGCTCCTGTTCAGCTCTCAGCAGAGATGAGCGCTGCTGTACCTGTGTGCTGCAGGAGCTGGTTGAAGGAGACACCAAATAGGATTATGGTCATTCCCAAAACTCCGTTTATTGCTTCCTGAGTGTGTACAAAGCAAATGGGTTCCAGGAAATAGGAGTACATGGTACCGTTCCCCCCTGTTTGACTGGGCAGAACTGGAGCCATTGTGTCTCCAAGTAAATCAAGACCAAGAGAAAGCTAATAGGACTTGGGAGCACAAGATACAGGATGTCTTTGTGTCAGGGTTACCCCATCCTTCTGTTCTTATATGGCCTTGTTCTTTCTTCCTCCCAGCTTCCGGCCGGTGCCCCTGGAGCAGACCTATGTGGGCATCACAGAGAAGAAAGCCATCAAACGCTTCCAGATCATGAATGAGATTGTCTATGAGAAGATCATGGAGCACGCAGGGAAGAACCAGGTCTGACACTTCTGTTGTTTACTGGGAACATCAGGGAGCTCCACAAGGGCAAGGGCCTGCCCCTGGGCTGGAGCAATTCCAAGCACAAACACAGGCTTTGGGGACTGATGGAGCAGCCTGGACAAGAGAAAGTTCCTGAAGGGGAGACCTGAGAGCAGCTCCAGGGCCTAAAGGGGCTGCAGGGAACCTGGAGAGGGGCTTGGGACAAGGGCCTGTAGGGCCAGGCCAAGGGCAATGGCTTGAACCTGCCCAAAGAGGGGAGACTGAGTTGAGCTCTGAGGCAGAAGCTGTTCCCTGTGAGGGTGCTGAGGCGCTGGCCCAGGGGGATGGCCCAGAGAAGCTGTGGCTGCCCCATCCCTGGCAGTGCTCAAGGCCAGGTTGGACACAGGGGCTTGGAGCAAGCTGCTCCAGTGGAAGGGGTCCCTGCCCGTGGCAGGGGTTGGAGCTGGAGGAGCTTTAAGGTCCCTTCCAACCCAGCCCATCCTGGGATTGTTCCTGACACAATCCTGGGTCCCGGCTCTTGCTGTGAGACTCTTCCAAGCTGCTGGCAGTGCAGAAATGCTGCAGTGGAGGAGAGGGTGGGTTCAGGTAGGTTGATGGTAGCCAAGATAGGAAAGACCAGGCCATTCCTCCCTGTGCCAGGTGTCTATCAAGGAATGACCTCTCCTTTTAAGCATGAAGGAGCTTTTGTGGTGATTCCCCATCACACCAGGAGCCCCAATCAGCACCATGCGCAGGGCATCCCCACTGGTTCTAGATCTTCCCCCACCCTGAACCCCAGGAGCAGGTTGGCTCAAGCATCTTTGCCAGCTGCAGCTCTGGTGATTCCCACCTCAGCACTGGAACCATCTGCTTGGTTCACAGGTCCTGGTGTTCGTTCACTCCAGGAAGGAGACCGGGAAGACCGCCCGGGCCATCAGGGACATGTGTCTGGAGAAAGATACCCTGGGTCTCTTCTTGAGGGAGGGCTCAGCCTCCACCGAGGTGCTGAGGACCGAAGCTGAGCAGTGCAAGGTAACCAGGGCTCCTCACACCCGAAGCTGCTGCCTCTTTCACAGCTTTCCCTGTAGGATCTACACTTCCTCCTGTTGCTTCTCCAACCTGGAGCTGGTTGTGTTTGTGCTGCAGAACCTGGAGCTGAAGGATCTCCTTCCTTACGGCTTTGCCATTCACCACGCGGGGATGACGCGGGTGGACCGGACACTGGTGGAGGATCTCTTTGCTGACAAGCACATCCAGGTGAGCAGGAGTGACTCCTTCGGTTGGCACTTCCCAAGGGAAACACTGGAGCCATGTCTTCCCATAGTCCTCTGGGCAAAAGCAAGAGGATCCAGCCCCCATCCCACTCCTGTGGAGCTGGAGCCTGATGGAAGCAGGCTTGGGTGCACATAAACAAGAGGGACTACCAGCACTTAGCCAGGAGTGGAGAGGGCAACAACATCTCCCCTGGCCCTCGCTGGGTGCTCAAAGGCAGAAGGCCTGTCCCAGAGCAGGCCGCCTCCTCCATGGTTGGGAAAACAACTCCTTTGGGAAGCAGTGTCCTGGCTGCCTTGTCAGTGGATGGCAATGAGGTCATGCATGGAGCTGGGCAAGCTCTTGCTGTTCTACCCGACCTTGCTGTGCTGAGCTGCTGGGACAGTCACAGCTTTGCTCCCTTTTCTGCGTGTCTCTAATGTCAGGCCCAGCATTTTAGCTCCCTTTTTCCCTTAGGGATTGGTTTTTCCCTGCCTCTGATGGGTGTTTTGCTCCTGCAGGTGCTGGTCTCCACAGCCACGCTGGCCTGGGGGGTGAACCTCCCTGCTCACACTGTCATCATCAAGGGGACACAGGTCTACAGCCCGGAGAAGGGGCGCTGGACCGAGCTGGGGGCTCTGGACATCCTGCAGGTGAGGTCCTGGTCACAGAGGGGCTGCCAGGATCCGGGGCAGGGATTTGCTTTTCCCCCCGAGGCAGAGCCAAGCTCTGCTTCTGTGTTTTCTGAGGGCAGTTACTCACTGCTCCCCATTGCCAGCCTGACTCTGCTGCTCTGGGCTCAGCCCTGTGAGGGCAGAGGAGAAGCAGATCAATAGAAAAGGGCAATGATTTCTCTCCCAGTATCTTGGCCAGGCACATCTGGGATAATTCTGTATCCCTAAGAAAATTGGGGTCTGGAGCAGAGAAGCTGCGGGGAGACCTCAGAGCAGCTTCCAGTGTCTGAAGGGGGCTACAAGGAAGCTAGAGAAGGGCTCTTCATCAGGGACTGTAGGGATAGGACAAGGGGTGATGGGTTCAGATTGGAACAGGGGGAGTTCAGGTTGGGTACAAGGCAGAAGCTGTTCCCTGTGAGGGTGCTGAGGCGCTGGCCCAGGGTGATGGCCCAGAGAAGCTGTGGCTGCCCCATCCCTGGCAGTGCTCAAGGCCAGGTTGGGCACAGGCTGCACCAGTGGAAGGGGCCCTGCCTGTGGCAGGGGTTGGAGCTGGAGGAGTTTTAAGGTCCCTTCGACCCAAACCAGGCTGGGATTCTATGTATATTCCAGCAGGAATTAGCAGCGGACTGAGCAGTGAAGCCTCAGGGCACAGCAGTGAGGAGAGATCCCAAGGTAAAAGCTTTGTTGTTTTGCTGACTTCCCTTCTCTTTCAGATGCTGGGCCGTGCTGGGAGGCCTCAGTACGACACCAAAGGAGAGGGGATCCTCATCACATCCCATGGTGAGCTGCAGTATTACCTGTCCCTGCTGAACCAGCAGCTCCCCATTGAGAGCCAGATGGTGTCGAAGCTCCCAGACATGCTGAATGCAGAGACTGTGCTTGGCAATGTCCAGAACGCAAAGGTGAGTGGGAATGTTTGCTTTCCCCATGGATGTGTGCTCCTTGTGCACATGGGAATTGCAGGGGTGAGAGGATGAGCAGCGTTAGGGAAAGGTGTGGGAGCAAAGAAAGCTGCAGCCTTTGGTGCCTGGGGAGCAAGGCTTGAAGAGATCTGAAAGGACAGCAAGGAATGGCAGCCTGGGAGGGGTGGATCCTTCTGTGACTCCAAGCAGGTGGAATTCAACACATGGAGGACACTGGGGAAAAGTCTGCATGAGGCACGTGGAACTGTGGGAGCGAGGGCAGAGGAGGCCATGGAGCTGCTGTGAGGGCTGGAGCAGCTCTGCTCTGGAGCCAGGCTGAGAGAGCTGGGCTGGGACAGCCTGGGGGAGAGGAGGCTCCTGAAGGGGAGCCCTGATAGAAGCTCCAGGGCCTAAAGGGGCTGCAGGGAACCTGGAGAGGGGCTTGGGACAAGGGTCTGTAGGGCCAGGGCAAGGGCAATGGCTTGAACCTGCCCGAACAGGGGAGCCTGAGCTGAGCTCTGAGGCAGAAGCTGTTCGCTGTGAGGGTGCTGAGGCGCTGGCACAGGGTGCCCAGAGAACTTGTGGCTGCTCCATCCCTGGCAGTGCTCAAGGCCAGGTTGGCCCCAGGGGCTTGGAGCAAGCTGCTCCAGTGGAAGGGGTCCCTGCCCCTGGCAGGGGTTGTGGCTGAATGAGCTTTAAGGGCCCTTCAACCCAACCCAGGCTGGATTCTATGATGTTTTAATTCATCTTTCCCTGGTGCTGGACATGAAGTATCTGTGGCACTGCTGGGCTTCCAAATTCTGCTTTAATATTGACCCAGCAGGATTTGGCTGGGCTCTACCTCCTGTATCCTACACTGGTGCTTGGAGCACTGGAATCCAAGCCGGAGCGTTGTCCCTGCATGCTGAGGGCCATCAGCTGTTAGGGCATGTTGTCATTCCCTCAGGATGCAGTGAATTGGCTGGGATACACCTACCTGTACATCCGGATGCTGCGCTCCCCCACGCTCTATGGCATCTCCCACGATGACTTGAAGGGGGATCCGCTGCTGGACCAGCGCCGCCTGGACCTGGTGCACACGGCAGCCCTCATGCTGGACAAGAACAACCTGGTCAAGTACGACAAGAAGACAGGGAACTTCCAGGTGAGCCAGGAGCTGGGAGAGGGGCAGCCCCTGAGGGAGAGGAAGGGGGCAAGAGGCATCCCATTGGTGAAACATGGATCCCAGGGATCGCTGCGTCACTCGGAGCTGGGCACGGCTGTGGTTCCTGGGAGCTGTTCGCCAGTGTAGAGAGGAGCTGGTGTAAAACCTGAGCCTCAGCATCACTGCTGTGTTTGCTGCTGGATCTGGAGCATAAACTCCGTGGTGTGGGCTGCACCCCCAGAGCATGAGCAGCAGCTCAGAGGGATCCTGCCCCTGATCACCCCCCCCGCAGCCCTGCTCCAGCTCTGGGGCAGCAGCACAAGAGGGACCTGGAGCTGTTGGAGTGAATGCAGAGGAGGCCATGGAGCTGCTGCAAGGGCTGGAGCAGCCTGGACAAGAGAAGGCTCCTGAAGGGGAGACTTGAGAGCAGCTCCAGGGCCTAAAGGGGCTGCAGAGAACCTGGAGAGGGGCTTGGGCCAAGGGCCTGTAGGGCCAGGCCAAGGGGAATGGCTTGAACCTGCCCGAGGGGAGACTGAGATGGGATCTTGGGTAGATCTTACCCCAGCTCCTTTTCACCTCCTGTCTGTGCCATCAGTCGGTGCCTTTCTGNATGGCTTGAACCGAGGGGAGACTGAGATGGGATCTTGGGTAGATCTTACCCCAGCTCCTTTTCACCTCCTGTCTGTGCCATCAGTCGGTGCCTTTCTGCTGCTTCACTGTGGCTCTTGCTGTCCTCTGGCAGGTGACAGAGCTGGGCCGCATCGCCAGCCACTACTACATCACCAACGAGACCATGCAAACCTACAACCAGCTCCTGAAACCCACCCTTAGTGAAATCGAGCTCTTTCGGGTGTTCTCCCTGTCCTCGGAGTTCAGGAACATCACCGTGAGGGAGGTACGGAGCAGGGCAGCCCTGGGGCTGCAGGGGAAGGTGCAGGGTGGGCCCTGGGAGGGCCGTTCCCACCTCTCCCACCTTGGTTTCCTGCAGGAGGAGAAGCTCGAGCTTCAGAAGCTGCTGGAGCGAGTGCCCATCCCAGTGAAGGAGAGCATAGAGGAGCCCAGCGCCAAGGTGAGCCCTGCCTCCACCTCGAGGGCAC
>NDXB01014094.1:0-22559 GCA_002631895.1 Agapornis roseicollis
GTCATGTGGGACAGTGTTGAACGCTTTGCACAAGTCCAGGTAGATGACATCAACTGCTCTACCTCGTCCATCAGTTCTGTAGCCCCATTGTAGAAGGCCAGCAAATTGGTCAGGCAGGATTTCCCCTTAGTGAAGCCATGCTGGCTGTCACCAAGCCCCTTGTTGTTTTTCATGTGCCCTAGAATGAATTCCAGGAGAATCTGCTCCAAGATTTTGCCAGGCACAGAGGTGAGATTGACTGGTCTTTAGTTCCCTGGGTACTTGAAATATTCAGAGTGTCAACAATCTTTGCAGCCCATTCACATCACCAAATATTACAATGAGAATGTTAACCCTTATAGTTCATTTTATATTAAATATAAATAAATCTTTTCAGAAAGCCACCTTAAAAACCCTATTATTTTTCATATCTCCCCAACATTCGTTTTACATCTATAATATAAATAAAAATATCGCCCTTATAAATCCTCTTAGCTTCCACTTGCCATAGTTCTTCATCAATGGAATAGATCTAAATAAAACCTTACCTATAGTAGTTTTCTATTGGGATATCTTCATACGTTTTCTAGCACTTTTTAACTAAAAGGTAATCAGACTTAATGGTAAGCATACAAGCTCTCAGCACTAAATACTGCTTGCAGGTAATGGGTTAAATCATTAGACAAGTATTTAAAAATTCTGTAGTAAATCCCAATGAAAACAAATGAAATATAGCAAAGAAAAGAACATCAGGTCATGACACCTCTTTCTATAAAAGCACTGTCTTGCCTATGCCAGGCAATGGCTTGACTTAGAGGGAGTATATACTCTGCAAAATTATGTGGCCAGGCAATGCGCTATTTTTCCAGTCATGAGTAGCACTACTATTCTGAGTTCTTCTAAAATCTACCACTATGAAGAACACTGTAAAACTAGTTACTTTATGGGTAGGTGTTTGTTTACTCTATTTGAGAAAAGGGAAGTTACATACACTAGGTGCAAGTAACAGCATTACGATCTCTCTCTGAACTTATCAACTGCCTGCTAAAAAATATTGTGAAGTATGCTGTTTCTTTACACAGAATTATCACTGCAAGGTTTAGGATTTCCCCCCCCCCTCACTTTTGCAGAACAGCTGATGTTGGTTTTCTGATCTACTGTTTCATTTGTAGAGCAGACCATTATATCTAGCTGATTACAATACTGCCTCAGAGGATGGTTTGGTAAATCCCTTGAAGGTAAACAGAAAATTAATCGCATGCAGCCTATTTTTTTCCCTTTACACATTACATACAATGATGGAACTTTGAGTTCATGCTAATTTTGTTCTCATTAATATTACATTATTAAATGTAATACTTAACCTTTCTGGAAGGAAACACCAAAATTCTACTTACGTCAGGAAAAACAAACACAATGAATTAGCAGAAAATATGTAGAGTTTTCTGACTGCAGGCTGAAAATGCAAGCTATTTTAAGACTACATCAAAACCCACGCAGTTTTTATGTTCCATGAAAAAGCTGCCTGGTGATGCTGTTTTCAATGGGATATGTTTAAAAAATGGGTAAGCATTTTTAGACTAGATTTTAGAGAAATTCATGGGAAAATAAATTCCCAGCCCTAAAGCAGATCAAGGAATTCACAATAGCTTAATCATATAATAATACCCCATCCTTGATTCTACTTTGTGTATATCTGTTGTTTAGAGATAAACAACATGGAAAGGAATATACACCTGTTAATCTGGAGGTTGTGAAAGATCAAGTCTTGCTGACAGGAAAGTTGCATATTATGTATGTAAAGCTTAATCATTTTATCTGTTTTGAAGGCCTTCAAAAAATATACAAAGCTCTGCTTTGAGAAAAATCTTTCCTGTTGCCAAAGTCCATCTAAAACAGCATTAGTGTCTGTGTTACTGCAGATGTATTCTTTACTTCAGATTCATGCCAACAAGGCTTATGGAGCTATTTCTAATATGCTTTATAACTTCAAATCCTCCTTTGTTAGATGGAGTTCTTGTTTGGATGGGTTTTGTATCAGGTATGGAGTATGAAGAAAATTTGTAATTCAATATTTGTTTCTTGGAATAAACTTCACTGGGAGAGGTAGGCTGTTGTGCCATGTCTGGTTCCAACTGTTTCTCCTCATTCACATGAAAACTATATATAGAGCTGCTTCTTGAAGGAAAATTAGATTCTGAAATGTATCAAGCACTTGTAACTTTTGCTGAGTTCCCAAAGAGTACTAGGTGCATAGCATTCCTCATAAGCTGGCTGTTAAAATATAGGCACATTTGACTGAGTTTAGCATCCCTAACTTATAATGCATGGCAATTTTCCCAGAAGAGCAAAAGAAAATGTGACTCAGGTGTTCAGAACCTCTCTATATTTAATTTCCTATTAGGGATAAACCCTAAAGTAACACCAGAACTGAATGGGAGTTGAGGAGATTCAGTAGAGCTGGGGGGAATTTTCTCTGAGACTGAATGTGCTCAGAATTAATTATCAACCATTTGTGTTCAGCAAAGAGAACTAAGTAGTAGTGTACTTCATGGAATGATTGAAGCATGCATTGCACTGTAGGAACAAAAAGATCCAAAAATGTAAAAAAACATTTCACTCTAATTTGCCATATTTCATCTTCAATTTCACTGTGATTTAAGGACATGCCCAATATTGTAAATTGCCAATACTCTCTTAAAATCCTACTGAAATCCTGATTTCATAATGCTAGGTCTTTGTTAATGGTTCATTAATGCTGAAATTAACAACAAGGGACAATGTGAATTACAATGTAAATGTATTTTAAAATGATAAATATAAATTACACTAGCTGTTCAGAGTAGGTAGAAAATATCTTTCCTGTTCTTTGAATCAGATAATCTGAATGGTGGGTGAAAAGAATCTTAGGTTCGTACAAACCCATACATATTTAATTGAGCAAACCATTACAGGCAGCAAACTAACACTTCATTTCCATTTCTCCCTTTCATTTGACAATTTTTCAGAACGTACTCACGCAAGAAGTCCAGATCAGGCAGAGACTGTGGGGGGCCACATAGATGGAGGAGAACACCCATTTGTTCTAACTTCTTGTGTTTGAAGAGAAATACAGAGAAGCCTGGTAATTCTCTTATCTCTACTAAGGCATAATCAGCATCAGGTTAGCACTGGAGTATTAGTTAAGGAGCCCTGATAAAAGGGCAGTAAAATAACCACTGTAGACTAAAGACACCCTAAATAGGTCAAGGTCTTAATTGGTACGAAACACTTTAATTTGGTTTCTAAATTAGCAGCCTAACTCTCTAGCGTTTCCTTGCTGTTAATGGAAAAGGAGTCACCCAGAAGATGACTCAGATATTGTTGGAGGTACCTATATCTTTCTGTTAGTTGTTAAAGATATTGAGACTAGGTCCACAGCAGATAAATCCTGTTCATAATCAGTTGTGGAATGATAATATAACCTTTATTGCCACTCTACCACCCTGTTTATATTGCCTTCTCTTATGAATTTACTAGGAAACACAAGTCAACAAAATGTAAAGGTTACAGTGATATACTGAATGTATTTTGTCTTTGGTATTGTTATGCAATGAAGAGTTTAAGCAGTTCAAAGCTTAATAAATACACTGCATTTCAGTCTCCTCAGGTAGATTCCAGAGAAAACCAATATGATTTCTGCATAAAATTTTATGGAAAGTATTTTTCCTGCAGAAATAGTACTGTTCCCCTCATAAATAAATCTTCATAAATTATTCTGTAGATCAAAAATAGCATGGTATGTTTTTACCTACAGTGAAGGCTATAAGTTTTTAAATTATCACATATCGCATACAGTGGGCAAACCCCCAACCTAACCAAAAAAAACCTAGCTCCCCGCTCCCTTAATTGGATCAAGTGTTGAAAGAGCTCAGGCAGTAGCTAAGAGGGGGACTACATTCCCAAAACAGTGTCAGAGGAAATTAATTACCCATTTTTTCAGAACTGCTTCTTCCTTTGTGTTTATGAATATGTGTTCATTTGGATTTTGTTCTTTTATATCTAAAGAAAAGCTTAGGACTTCCCATTTATTCACTGCACTAATTTAAGATCTCATTTTCATTGCTCTCCATCTGATATCACAATGCAGGCACAAAGTGCCATAAAGAAACACTTTATAAAAATCAACCCATATCTGCTAGTTAATTCTGAATAGTCCAATGTAATCTGAGATCTGTGTCTGAATTAAGAAAGTGGTAATTGAAAAGTAAAAACAATGCCAGCTGAATGGAAGTGGCACATTTTATAGAACTTTCTCAAGAAACGGGAAGTTTCCCAAAGCCTGCTGTGCCAAAGTCAGTTTTTAATTATGTTATTATAAATTAAAACTGATTATGGTTGTTGGAGTAGAATCATCTTCAATTTATGTTGTAAATGAAATAAACTCCATTGTCCTAAGGTACAACAGAGCAAAAAACAAATGTACATGAAGAGATTTCTGTAGTTTTGCTGGTATAGTCACTGGGAGAGATATCACTCTGGCCCATATTTGGAAAACCTGGAATACTGGAGATATTGGTTTACTGCAACAACCTCTTTGTTAGCTGTTTTGTTCTGTTTCAAATTTATGGTTTCTTTAGTAAACAGTATCAGGCAGGCAATTCTTAACAGCTTCAAAATTCTGAGCTGCTAAAATATGCATAAACACATGCATAGACACAACAAGGTTTCCTTCACTTCTTCACAGAGATTTTAGAACATCCATGTCTAAGGACACTGGGTGTTGCTCCATGCCCTTCTGTTCCAACTCTGGGTTTTCATCAAAGGGAAGATAGAAAGAAGAAAAATAAACCCAGAAAGCTAAATTTAGTCACATCAGATGGAAGCTACCCAAACCCTCTAAAGATCTGGGCCAGTGTGTGCTTGTGAAAAAGTGTCATGGTGGCATCAAACACAGCCCAGACTCAGCAGTCCAAGCTCTGGGCTCTTTATGGTCAAGTGCTGAGGATGGCCTTCATTCCCCAGGACTCTGAAGCTAAATAACAGAGTGAGACAAACTGGTGAATGAAACAGCTAGTGAGATGGTTGTAAGGGTGTGATAAAAACATGGAACAACACATGCTGCAGCTTGCTCTTTAATCTTTGGCATGGAGGAAGTGATCTCCAGCCTTCACAGCAGGCAGTCTTTTGTATACCTTCTATCCCCATGGGATTCTGTGGTTTCAGTGCTCTACATCTTTAAAATTCTTCATTTAAGAAAAAATAAATCAAGGACTTGATTTTTTTCAGAACTCTTCCCTGCCTTATATGACAACTCTAAGAATTAGAGTTCACTTAGCTACTTTCAAGTATAGAGGAGAACTCTACCTTTCCTAAATTATTTTCTTATTAAATATAGAAAATAAAATCTAGAAGAGCAAAGGCATGGTCTTAAAATTGTTTTCCATTGAATTAAGCTGTCAAAGGAGAGTGGCAGATGTCCTCTGATGTCTAAACTACAAGCATTTCCAGTACCCTTCCAGTTGCAATAAACAAGTAACCATGGAGAGGACAATCAGTAGTATACCAGGAATAAACAGAAGCAATGTATTTTTTTTTTACTTTCAGACTTTAGTACAAGAAAACTTGTAATAAAGACATATAATATCAAAATGCTTGTAATTTACTAAAACTTATACTAACAGCTAGTATAATAGTTGACAAAACTAATGAAGTAGGATTAGGTATGTTTACTTGAAAATACTCAGCTTGATGGACAAATACTGAATAAGTCTGTCTTGCTCTGTATGCTCTGGTATGTCTACAGCACTATTAACGAAACTGGAACTGTATTTATCTAATGTTGGCAGGATGTGTATTTTTTTCTCTGCAAGCACTTTGTCTTAAAATAATGTTGGTTATTCTCCTAAACACAAGTGAAGAGTTTTGCAGAGATTAATTTAACTTGAGATTCATCCTAATATCTCTACTCTCCTACAACTATGCATAGAAAAATAATTGTTGTATATCCCCCATTTATTTCCCACAAAGACGGAGCTTCAAGGCAGCTCATGAGGAATTAAATATGTTTTGGAATAATGTAAATATACTTTGATCATAGCAAATCCTACTCATTGTGGCCTTTTTTGTACTTTCACTGAAGTCTCCCTTACACACAGAATTTCCCATACACAAAATAAACCCACATTCTTCCCAAATCATCTTCTCTTTAGTTTTGATGCATTAATAGATACTGTAAATATGCAGTATATACCACTGAATAGTGAATCTCACTAGAGAGATTCTCTATCTAGATCAGCCCAGTAAGTTAAAGAACAGCCTTATCCTTCACAGATAAAACAGGTATGCTACTCTTTCAGCAGCTGGGAAAATGCATTTATCAAAAGTCATATATTTTTGGTCTGTGCAGTGAAAACTAACACAGTCAGCATACCATGCACTGATCTGGTCTTTAAATATTTTTCGAGTTAACTGTGCTCATATTAAAACATGGTATAACTCTTTCTAAGCACAGAAGAAAGAGAAAAAAATGCACTACTCTGAATTGTGTATTTAATACAAAATCTATTGTATGTGATTAACTGGAAGGGGGGAAAGCATACCTGGCAGGACACTGTCAGGACACTGCCAGGACACTGCCCACTCCCAGTGCCTTTCAGCTACTAGAACCCTACACAATGTTTGGCATGACTTCATAAATTCATGCTGCTTCAGCTGTAAAAGCTGTAAGGGACAGCTGAAGACTGTTCAGCTTGATGAAAACTAACAGGATCATCTACAAAAAAGATCTCTCTTACACTAAAATAAATATATAAAGCTTTCTAAACCACTGATGTGTAGTGGTTCAGTCTCTCCTTTGGGTCTAATGGGAAAAGCCAGTAAAAAAGTTATCTTTTTTGCTGGCTTTACTGACTACTGAAGAATCCTAAAAGCAACTGTTGTTCTGGCAACAGTAGAGAAGAAAGTAAGAAAAAAAAAAGTCTCAGAGCCTCCTCAGGTTGTCACTGACCTCCAGTCTTTTCACACTTTAATATCAGGCATTTTACCCTGGCTTTATGACACAAAACAGCAAAATGCAGGTCACAGCAGACAGCTCTTTGGTGCTGCTGCTGTGCTTTTGTAAGCATGTCCTTCTAAGCCAACATGTGTGAGAAGTGCCAAGAATAAATTAACAGTGGCCTCCTTAAACAAGTAGTCCATATTTCCGTTCTAGTATTACAGTCATACCTTGTGGTTTCTAAACCCACCTTACTATGGGGACTAATCATGAATGATCCTTCTTTCTTCTTCATTAACACTGAGTAATCACTGTTAATCTGTTGTATGGGGAAACATCTGGATGCAGTATAACTAATGTACAGTGAGGAATATAAAATGTTTTAGAAATAAGAAAAAAAACATTTGTTACTGAATCATGCATGTTAAGATAGCTGACATTGTATTTTTGTTGTAAAGTAAAACATATTTTTATACCCACAACAAAACATGGACCTGCAGAACTTTTCAAGCAATCTTCTAACAGCTTCATACGACTCTTTTGTAGCTCAGGACTGTCCCATTCATCTGCTTCAACTCCCCAGTATAGGTCTATGACCTGGAAAACAGTATGCGACATTGTTATTTTATCATATGCCCTTTCTACCTATTGAAAATTAACTGCCAACATCTTGTGTACTGCTAAGCACTGTTCTGCAGTGCAGTAAAAGGCAATGAGGTCTATATCCAGTCTTTACACAGACTGGCAGGGTTTCCTTAGGTGAATGACAATTCAAGCGTCTTATTTTCCCTCCCAGGTAGTCCCTCCTGGGACAGTCTCTTATTTTATATTAATATTTCTTTGCAGACATTAGCATGACAAGATCTTGATTTGATGCAGGCTTTACTTGCTACTAAATTGCATATAATGGATAGGTAAGAATAATGACAAAAGCATTGATAAAATCCTGGCTCCACAGAAATGAACAGAAGTTTCGCTGTGTATCACAGTCAAGACCATGACTTGACACCTTGTGTCACTTGTATCCACAGGATATAAACTCATCCTGTGTGCATGGCTCAAAAGAAATAATATGTGCAACTCTGTACTATCGCACTTCTTTTGTTAGCTGGTCTTTGTTACTTTAGAAGCAGAGATTGTATAGATATGCAATGGCAGACAGCTTGCTGCTCAGCTTTTCATGTGTAGCTACAGACTTGGTTTTGTAATGGTAATTAGCTGCAAACAAACTGGAAGAAACTGGACTAAGGATGTTGAACTTATTTGAAGAAATTAAGCAATGAAGTGTGATTTCACTACACATTGTAACTAAAAGGCTGAATTCTTACTGTGCAAAATTAAGTTTAAAAGAATAGAAATCATATGTATACATTTCTTTTGGAATAAAACTTAGGGTACATGCTACTACTCTCATTCAAGCTACTATTGATTGTTAACATCATCTATGTAACTAGTTAAGAAAGAAATGTGATGTGAATATATTACAATATTGTTATTTGTAATATAATTTGTACAATTTGTATAATAATTTGTTGTAATATTATTTGTACAGTGGAAGCACTCTGCTGTTTCCATGAGAAACAGAATCAGCCTGAAGACCTAACATAACAACTAATAATGGGTTGAAGTAAAATTCAATGGTTTGCATACAGCTGGATAATCTCCTTGGAAAATATCTCATAACAATAAATGCCAAGGTTTTAGACCTAATCCTAGAAGTATTAATGCCGATGGTTAGTATCACTACCAACAGTCTCATTGGCATTTCTGCCAGAAAAGTTTGGGATGGTTGTCAGTGTTTGCTGCACACTGTTGCTAAACATGAGAGATAATGTACTGTCTTGACTGATGATGAGTGAAATAGCCCGATGTATAGAATGCATTGTAGCTTATACTGCCAAAAAATGCACTTAATATCTTTATTTTCCACAGAAACTCTTGTTCCAACAAGAAAAAGCAGCTTCTGCTTTACAAAACTGCATCTCAAGCAGCCTTCTTAGTTCCCTCATTTGCACTGTCCTTTTCTTTCAGTCTGATTAGGAAAAAAGTGTTCTGTCTTCCTCCCTCCCTTCTGTTATTTATCACTATGACTTCACTACTGAACTCCACATTACATTTAGCTGTCTGATTACCTGAATGATGTATGATAAAGCTTAAGCATTCTAGTCATAAAATTAAAGCATCTTAGCATACAGTTAAAAATATTTTAATTACTGATTGAATGAATTTATTGTGCAGGTCAAGTTCATCTGAAACATAAAAGCAATTTCTATTTTAATTAAATGTTCAAAAATCATGTGAATTCTGTAAATGTGAAGAGGCAATTCCCTGGAATAGCAGATATTGTAGTGGCTAGGCAGCTGTTTTCTGTATGTTATAATGTTAGAGGTATGACAGAAACATTGTGGGATGGCTCCTATGACTGGAGTGTTGGAATGGAAGGTTACAGGCACCTTAGAAAAGACAGGCCAGGCAGGCGGGGAGGGGGAGTTGCTACTTATGTATCAGGGGAAGAGTCAACAGAGAGTTTGTGTGTCAGGGTTAAAGGGAGAACAGCAATGGGAGACATAACTGTGGGGATCTGTTACAGACCACCTGATCAAGAGGACTCTGTGGATGAAGCGCTCCACAGAGAAATAGGAAAAGCCTCAAGCTCACAGGCCCTTGTTCTCATGGGGGACTTCAACCACCCTGACATCTGTTGCAGCGACAGCACGGCCCAGCACAAGCAATCCAGGAGGTTCCTTGATTGTGTGGAAGACAACTTCCTTCTGCAAGTAACAGAAGAGCTGACAAGGAGAGGTGCCATGCTTGACTTCATGCTCACCAACACGGAAGGGCTTGTTGGAAATGTGATGCTCCAGGGCAGCCTTGGATGCAGCGATTACAAGATGGTTGAATTTGAGCTCCTCAGGACAGTGAGAAGAGCATGCAGCAAGCCCACTGCCCTGGACTTCAGGAGATCAGACTTTGGCCTCTTCAGGAACCTGCTTAGTAAGGTTCCATGGGATATAGCCCTAGAGGGCAGGGGGGCCCAAGACTGTCAGATGATATTCAAGGATCACCTGCTACCAGCTCAGGAGTGTTGTGTCCCAACTAGAAGGAAGTGCAGCAGGGGGGCCAGGAGACCTCCATGGATGGATAAGGAGCTGCTGAGAAAAATTTGAAGCAAAAAAGAGGCTTATAAAAGGTGGAAGCAAGGACAGGCACTGTGGGATGTACACAGGGATGTTGTCTGGGAAGCTAGGGACCAGCTGAGGAAAGCTAAGGCCCAGTTAGAATTAAACTTGGCTAGGGATGTTAAGGATAACAAGAAGGGATTCTATAGGTACATTGTGAATAAAAGACAGACTAGGGACAACGTAGGCCCCCTCCAGAAGCTATTGGGCGAACTGGCTACACAGGATTTGGAGAAGGCTGAGGTTCTTTGCCTCAGAAGGCTGACTTCTTTGCCTCGGTCTTCACTTGCAAAGGCTCTGACCGCACCACCCAAGTCTTGGAAGGCAGACACAGGGACTGTGAGAATGAAGACCTTGGACTGTAGGAGAGGATGTGGTTCAAGACCCTCTTAAAAACCCAAACGTGCACAAGTCCATGAGACATGATGAAATCCATCCATGGGTCCTGAAGGAGGTGGCGAATGAAGTTGCTAAGCCACTGTCCATCATATTTGAGAGATCATGGCAATCAGGTGAAGTTCCCGATGACTGGAAAAAGGGAAATATAATCCCTATTTTCAAGAGGAGGAAAATGGATCACCCAAGGGACTACAGACCAGTCAGTCTCACCTCTGTGCCTGGCAAAATCTTGAAGCAGATTCTCTTGGAAGGCATGCTAATATGGTGGATCATATTGGGTTAAGCAGTGATGACCCTTTTAGTTCCTTGAGATAAGTTAGGCTTTGCTTGACATAAATAGGCTTTTATGCTTGACATAATTTAAGCCCTTGGTAAGAGCAGGCCTTGGGTCTTTCAAAAATATCCTTGGGTCAGTTCAGGACAAGAAAGGAGAAGTAAAATGTGGAAGTTACACTGGCAGATAGTGTAACACAGGATGAAAAAGCCAGATGGTCAAGATGTTGCAGTTGTACGGAACATACCAGCTAAATTTAGTAACATCTTTGGAACTGGCCTATCAGGAGTTGCTAAAGTTGCTGATAAAGTAAGAATAAGTGCTTTGTAACCCTATAAAAGCATTCGGTGTTTGAAATAAAGATAGCATTCACTTGATCACATTGATTGTCTAAGCACTGTCCGTGACTCCCGCGTCTACATGCTAAGACACATGAAAAACAATGAGGTGCTTGGTGACAGCCAGCATGGCTTTAGTAAGGGGAAATCCTGCCTGACCAATTTGCTGGCCTTCTACGATGGGGCTACAGAACTGATTAGAGCAGTTGACGTCATCTACCTGGACTTGTGCAAAGCATTCGACACTGTCCCACATGACATCCTTGTCTCTAAATTGGAGAGACATCAATTTGATAGATGGACCACTTGGTGGATAAAGAACTGGCTGGATGGCCGCATGCAAAGAGTTGTGGTCAATGGCTCAGTGTCTGGCTGGAGGCCAGTGACGAGTGGTGTACCTCAGGGATCGGTGTTGGGATCAGTCTTGTTCAACATCTTTGTCACTGACATGGACAGGCACAGTTACAGGTTGGGCAGAGAAGAGATTGAGAGCAGCCCTGCAGAGAAGGACTTGGGGATGTTGGTGGATTAGAAAATGGACATGAGCTGGCTTCAGTGTGCACTTGCAGCCCAGAAAGCCAACCGTATCCTGGGCTGCATCAAAAGGAGCGTGACCAGCAGCTCGAAGGAGGTGATCCTGCCCCTCTACTCTGCTCTCGTGAGACCTCACCTGAAGTATTGTGTGCGGTTCTGGTGTCCTCAACATAAAAAGGACATGGAGCTGTCCGAGCAAGTTCAGAGGAGGGCCTCAAGAATGCTATGAGGGCTGGAGAACCTCCCATGCAAAGACAAGAGTGAGAAAACTGGGACTGTTCAGCCTGGAGAAGGGAAGGCTGGGTGGAGACCTCATAGCAGCCTTCCAGTATCTGAACAAGGCTTACAAGGATGATGGAGAGGGACTCTTCATTAGGGACTGTAGTGACAGGAGAAGGAGTAATGTGTTTAAGCTTAAACAGGGGAAGTTCAGGTTAGACTTTACTGTGAGGTGGTGAGGCACTGGAACATGTTGGCCAAAGAAGTGGTAAATGCTCCATCGCTGGTAGTGTTCAAGGCCAGGTTGGATGACATTATCTATTATGAGGCATTCCTGCCCATGGCAGGGGGGTTGGAACNAATGGACATGAGCTGGCTTCAGTGTGCACTTGCAGCCCAGAAAGCCAACCGTATCCTGGGCTGCATCAAAAGGAGCGTGACCAGCAGCTCGAAGGAGGTGATCCTGCCCCTCTACTCTGCTCTCGTGAGACCTCACCTGAAGTATTGTGTGCGGTTCTGGTGTCCTCAACATAAAAAGGACATGGAGCTGTCCGAGCAAGTTCAGAGGAGGGCCTCAAGAATGCTATGAGGGCTGGAGAACCTCCCATGCAAAGACAAGAGTGAGAAAACTGGGACTGTTCAGCCTGGAGAAGGGAAGGCTGGGTGGAGACCTCATAGCAGCCTTCCAGTATCTGAACAAGGCTTACAAGGATGATGGAGAGGGACTCTTCATTA
The DNA here is from genome assembly GCA_002631895.1 of Agapornis roseicollis. Lineage (NCBI taxonomy): Eukaryota > Metazoa > Chordata > Aves > Psittaciformes > Psittacidae > Agapornis > Agapornis roseicollis. The sequence continues at coordinate 12,634 of NDXB01014094.1, forward strand.
GGGACTGTAGTGACAGGAGAAGGAGTAATGTGTTTAAGCTTAAACAGGGGAAGTTCAGGTTAGACTTTACTGTGAGGTGGTGAGGCACTGGAACATGTTGGCCAAAGAAGTGGTAAATGCTCCATCGCTGGTAGTGTTCAAGGCCAGGTTGGATGACATTATCTATTATGAGGCATTCCTGCCCATGGCAGGGGGGTTGGAACTTGATGATATTAAGGTCCTTTCCAACCGTAACCATTCTGTGATTCTGTATTCAGTTCTGCTTCCACAAGTGGTGGTAATGTTCCCTAGCAGCTCCCACTAACTTGATCTTATGCTTTGCAAGAACTGAAACACTTACTAGTGCAGCCAGATGACTCAGTGGAAGAGAGAGCAATGAATGTACTTAAATGCATGTTATTTGGGTCATGTTTTATCAGGAAAAGGGCATCTTCAGGACACCCTATGCTAGAGTGCATTTGTGGTAGTCACACGCAAGGCAGTTCTTGTTTTGTCAGTAAAGGTTTACATATCAGGATGAAAAGTTATGTGTTCTTCTCTCTGTAGGGAAATATAAATTTATCCTTGTATCAGAAAGGCACATAATACTTTCTTATCATCACTGCATTAAAATCAGAACTCTTTGTTTCTGTATGCTAGCCTAAGAAACTTGGTGTATCAGGAATGGAAAAATAAAAAAAAATATGTTTTCATAAAGTCTACCTCATAGCCTCCTCCAAAATGCTTTATGATTTTCCCTTGGTAATCTTTTGTACAAGCTTTTCTACTTTGCTTCCACAGAAATGTGATAGCTTCCCAGCTGTTTTCAGAAATGTCTCAGTGGAGCTGTCTCTCAGACCTTATACCATGTAAGGGTGCTCTTGGTGTTGAAACTATATAAAAAAATAATTTGCTTCCATGAGTATCAACCACAGTAAACTTAATTATTGCTCCCCAGAGACTGCATTACAATCCATTTGAAGAAAGACATGTTTTCTCTCACAAAGAATTCAGCAGTGGATTACTTGGAAGAGACATTTCCCTCCTGTCACTGAAATGTCTCCTCAAAGATAACTGAGAAATAAAGAGTTTATATTTTCCCTTAACATCATATGGTAGCAACAGGAGAAAAACACTTTATTATTTAAATATCTTTTGCTATTCCTTTCATCTGCCACTGCAGCTGGGACTTCCCAATCAGCTGATGAGCTAGGACCTTCAGATTAAATTCTTTTATAGCCATAATCAAAAATCACTCTGGAATTTGCCACCATGCACATTCAGCAACTCCACTGTGACTCAGGGAATTAAAACCAAACATCATCATTTAGGAACTTGTTATTTTGATTAAAAACCAGCTGCATGTGTGCCAAGAATAATACACTGGGAGGAACAGGATGTTGCATAAAAGGCATGCGCTATTTCCAAATAAGCTTCACTATGGAAAGCTGAGTTTTTGAGGTCACCAAGACAGGAGGTTAATACTAGTATGTGAGGAAGGCTTGAGGATGTAGAACCAGAATTTTTGAAAAAAAAAAAAAAAGAAACCAAAAAACCAAACCCATTTTTACACCATAGCATGCTGTATGTATTTCTCTTTGCAGAGAGCCAGTTCCAGGCCTGCTGACATATGTGGGACTTGACTTGATGACTTTACCGGACTGTGAATTTGGATATAGCTGACTTAAAAGCATCAGTGATTTCAACTGTGATGCCAAAGTCATGTGTTTCAAGATAAATACAACTTATAATGCAATTTATTAGCAACTAGTTCTTACTAAAGATGTGGATGGGTATATGTCTTCCATAACACAAAGGAAAATATGAACTGAATGAAGCAATGGGAATTTTACAATTGGCATTAAAGTGACCAAATTCCATAGTACACAATCACAATAGAAATGTTCCATATTCAATTCATTTTGGTAATCAGTTTCAATATTCAACTGGTTAAATTATTTTCCACATTACAGTGGAAAACAAACCCACAGGTAGAGCAGATATAACAATTATATGAACATACAGATGGTGCTACTTCAATGTTGACTACACAAAATTAAAAATAGGTTGCTTTAACTTAAGTATGGTTTTATAGAATCACAGAATCATAGAATCATAGAATAGTCAGGGTTGGAAAGGACCTTAAGAGCACCTAGTTCCAACCTCCCTACTATGGACATGGATGCTTCACCCTAGACCAGGTTGCTCAAGGCCTCATCCATCCTGGCCTTGAACACTGCCAGGGATGGGGCAGCCACAACTTCTTGAGGTAACCTGTTCCAGTGTCTCACCACCCTCACAGTAGAGCTTCTTCCTTATATCTAACCTAAAACTCCCCTGTTTAAGTTTGAACCCATTGTCCAATCACTACAGTTCCTGAAGTATTTAGAAGCATAACTTGGTAATTCAGATGTAACATTATTTCTTCTTAAATACTTTGAATATATAAAAAAGAGTTGGTTTCATTAAGTTTCTAATGTGAAAGATGTCAGTTTGTTTCCATATTGCTTATACCATCAGTACAATCTCACATTGTAACACAGTGGTTTTCATCTATTCAGAAATTACCTCAAATCTGCCTTTAAAAGAATTTAAGTACATCAACTTAGTACAATTAAAGTGAAAGACATTTGTTGCAATTTTTTATTTTACCAGTTACACCTAAAAATGTTATCTGTTCTAGATAGGGTTAATTTCAATAAAAAATAATGCAAGATTCAACACAACCAAAACCTACCTGAAATTCCAATCCATAGTTTTCCCTGCAGAATTCTCTCAGCTTAGGATACACATGTTCTCTTAGGGCACTTCTTTCTGCCATTGTATCTGTGTTGGCAAAAGAGATGTTATTAACAATATTTATATAAACTTGAGTTCTTTTATTCAGAAATACAGATTTATCACATAAAAAAAGAGCCCTTACATGCATCTGTCTCCTCCCCACCCCATGATCAAGCACTGGGATTTGATCCTCAAACAGCATGTTGTGCAACATTAGGCTTCATACACATCTTAATATTGCAGCATATTTCAATACACTCTGGCTGAACTAATTCTGTAATTCAGCAGTCAGAATTTCTTTATCAGTTTGATTTCTATTTAACTTTCAAGAAGCTGAATTTTATGAATTAGAGACATCATGGGACAAAGAGATATACCAAAGATGAATGAGATCTCTGTACTTCAGGAATAAAGCAATAACATGAATTATGAACATTGTGTCAAACACTATCACTGTCTTCCTCTTTAATATGATACTATCTTAAACAAAAGATAGCTGTTAATAGCATTATTTATAGTAAATTTTGGTCCAGGTGATTTCTGTTATCAAACTAAACACACATTTCTGATCACATATTCTTATCATACAAAAATGACGCGTTTTGATAACAAAGTACAAAATGGCAATGACACCAAAATGGTTATGATTTAAGAGACCTTCAAAAGTCATCTAGTTCAACCCCATGCAAGCAAGCAGGGACATTTTAAACTAGATCAGGTTGCTCAAAACCACATCCAGCCTGGTCTTGAATGTCTCCAGGGATGGTGCATCCACCCCCTCTCTTGGCAACCTGTTCCAGTACTCTACCACCTGGAGTTATCTTCCTGTTTTTCATCCAAAAGGAGCTCTGTACATGTACATCATGACTGATCTATGATTTGAGTCATAGTATATTAGATAGTGACAATCAAGAGATTCACCTCAGAAGTGTACTCCAGATCTGAATGAATACAGACATATTTTACAAATATTTAGGTATGGAGCACAAAAACAGAGCTCCCAGCCTAAAGCTGCCTGAGTTAGTACATAAGTGATGGATGAGTTGCTCTCTTCTTAGGATCTACAGTCATGAATTTTCTCTTATACTTAGAGCCTAAGTCAAGCTTTTCTTGTAGAATGTAGTACATAGCTAACAAGGCTAATTAGCCAGAGGGTTGCACTGTGCTGACACAGTAGTATTATTCTGGCTCCAAAGCAACTTTTCTCTTTGCTAGCTTGGATTCACTTTCTGCACAGTGTTGCTGTACCTTTAGGTAAAAACTGCCTGTATACTTTGCTTTATTTGAAATACTTCACCTTCTTTTTTACACCTTCACAGTAACTGAGGCCCTTAGATCAATCTATATATTCTGCATTTTTGCCTTAATACAAGTTAATTTTGGCATGAAAGTCTATAAAAAGACAAAGCATCCTGCCTTCACAACTGAGTAGAATAAACTCTGTTGAAAACCAACTTACTACTGAGTTACTGAACTAACCCTAAACTAAAAATTTAGAAAAAATGGAAATTAGTCACGACTATAGCTTTTTTATTAAGGAAGCAACCATTCACATACACTGTTAGCAGTTACTTAAATTATCAATGTGACAGTGAACAGAACAGTCTTATGAGGGAATTATATAGGCTAAGTTGCAGGAACTAAAAAAGGAATATTGGAAAAAGGCATAAGATTAAACACAATTAAATGATAAATGGGAAATGTATTTTCTGAGGAATACAATAGATACTCTGTTTCTTTCCATTTATGCCCATAGGATTTACACTGCAGACCCCCACTGGCTCTAGTTTTAGAACACTATTCTGTTCCCTGCAGCATAACTTGTAGAGTCTTGTTCAGAAAATTAAACAACACACTGCAAGAGTAGTGCTACATTCCTAATAGCTTATAAAACATTCCTTGCGCTACAACCATATTCTGGATAAGACATTCAGCATACCTTTCCTGTACTTTTATTCCTACCTCCAAAGCTAGTGGAATGTTCTTACCTAACTGGAATTTGATTCTGGTGCTTCTATTAATGACTTTTAAGAATTCCTGTATTTGTAACAAATTATGAAACTTTAAGGAAACAGAAGTGAATATAGTTAAGAATAACTACAGTAATTAGTATGGATGGCAGATAAACCGGTTTAATTAAATAAATTTAACCTGATTTACAGTGACAGCAAATCTGTGAAGCTGGCAGATCCTAACAACTGTGTCACACAGGCAAACTTGACCTTCCAGACTGCTGCTGCAGGTGAATGGATTAACTAAATGACATTTTTCTAACAGACAAAATGAGAGAGTAGCTATGAGATGAGCTTCATACAAGTCCTTAATTCTGATACTCTGAAATCCAAATGACAGTCTACAATTAACTGTGAGAAAGAAACTACATCTGCAAAAACATTAAGACAAAAAGACCCCACAAACCATAAACATGTGTCCAATATTTAAGTGAAACCAAAACCAGACAGCCTTGAGCAAGCCACTGACTTGCTGAACAAACATCTTCCAGTGCTAGCTCTTGTGGATGTTTACTTCTTAAGCTGTTCCATAACCACACTGTCCTGCCCAGCCCTACACTCTGAAGTCACTAGAATGCCACCGCAGATCTCCTCCCCAGGCATCCCCAGTGTAATGCTGAGGACTGAACTGAAATAGCCACATAGGCATTTATAGCCTTTCTGCCATGTAATAGGCAATCACTGTTTAAACATGACTGTTTGGGTGAGGTGTGATTTCTGAAGGCTTGTAGCTCAGTCAAATCACTGCCAGTTTTCATTAGAGTACTCCAAGGTGCTGCTTCTCAGCATGAACTATTTCCACGCCAAGATCTGACCTTCAAATACAAGCTGTTCTGCTATTAAAGTCACTTATTTTATTTTTAATAGGGAAAGCATATTTTACATTCCTGTGTTAGTAAACTGATGATGTGTATTTACAAACAGTTGCCAAACACTAATCTCCAGGATAAAATAAGTTATGGAAAATAGCCTAGTTCAAGAACATTTCAAAGCACATATTCGAGTGAACAGAAAGAGTTAACATGGAAGCTCAATGGAAATTGCCCATTTTTAAGCATCAGTTATTCTGCCCTAAGACCAAATAGTTCCTCTTTGTGCTGGTGGTCATACTGGTTTGGCCATAGTGGTGGCAGTGATGTGATTGGCTCTTCCATGCATTTAGGCTGCAGTCACATAGAGTCTTACTCAACTATGGCTTGACGCAGCTGAATAAGGCAGTTGCTCAGCCCCATCCTGCTGCTGTGTGTTGTGCAGGGGTGCCAGTGTGTGGACAGTGAGCCCCACTCAACAACCTCAAATAAGCAGCACATTCAATTTGGCAGTATGTTCACAGAAATGTAACCCGCAAGTAACTTTACCCATGCATGATGCAAGCTAAAGCCCTCTAGGAGGGAAAATCTTAAGCAGAGAGGGTGTTTGCACTGCCACTCCTTGACTGACAGAAGAATACTGAAGTATCCAGCTCGCAGGAGCTGGCAGGAAAACTGTTGGCTGACATAGTTTGAGGCAGGCAGCTGAACCTGGAAGAACCAAGGCAGAAATAGAACACCAAAAGAAAAGTTACCCTTGGAGCTGTTCAAGGCACCACAGAAATAAATGTAATATGGGGCCAGAGAGCTGCCTACAGGTTTCAGCTCTAGCCCATCACCCAGGGAACAGCAGCTCCTTATATGCACAGAACAATTTCTGTATCTTCCGCCTGTTCTTAATGTTCCAGTGCTTTACAGCGGTTGAGGACAGAAGCTTCCTGGGGGTCTTGACCTCACCTCTTTCACAACCTACTTCTCTGCTAGCTTAGCCTGAGTCTCCTGTACAAACGCACACAGGTAACATTTCTTAACACATAATGTTGGAGTCTGTTATGCATATAGAAGCCCTGGATAAGCACAGCATTTCTAATCTAGTCCTGAATCCACTAAGACACACAGCTATTTGCTTTAAGTATTCCAAATGCTCTCATTTAAGGGATGGGTAGGACAGCCTCCTGCCACAGGATATTTTTAAATGTGATACAATATTAAAAAATATGGGTATTTTATAACCATTGTTCATTGTCTATTAACTGCAGTGAGGATCTCTGCACTTGAATTATCTGAGGATATGAGGCAAATAAGTAATTAGCAGCAAAACCAAGTAAGGAACTGGCTGCCAGCCTCTTAGTGCTATTATGTTCTTGTCACGTAACAACTATTCAACTAAATTATTCCTTTTAAACTGCTTTTTTTACTAATAATACACAATAGTATTGTCTACTACCCCTGCTACTAAAAGCTTTGAATAGTAGAAAGTAACAAATGTTCCTAAATATTATGGAAACCTTGTCTCTGAAAATAATACCATAATAATAAGCAATTTGCACTTCTATAGTGCTTTTCACCTGAGAGTCTCAGAGCACTTTGCAAGCAATGACTTTGAATCATAGCAGCCCTCCAGTATCTGAAGGAGGCCTTACAGAAGGACTGTTCATCAGGGACTACAGTGATAGGGCAAGGGGTAATGGGTTTAAACTTAAGCAGGGGGAAGGGTTAGATATAAGAAAAAAGTCCTTGACTGTGAAGGTGGTGAGGCACTGGAACAGGCTGCCAAAGAAGTGGCAAATGCTCCATCTCTGGCAGTGTTCGAGGCAAGGTTGGACAGAGCCTTGGGTGACATGGTCTAGCGTGAGGTGTCCCTGCCCATGGAAGGGGTTTGGAACAAGATGATCTTCAGTTCCTTTCCAACCCAAACCATTCTATGATTCTATGTAGGTAACAATAGCAAAAATGACTTGAGCTACCTAGTACCCTTGCCTTCCTAGAAAATTAAATCCATAGACTTGTCATTTCCTTCCTTTGGGGTTTCTGTGAGCAGAGAGCATTAGAATAAGCATCCAGAGCTTCCCAAGACTCTACTTAGGTAGACTAGGAATGGTAACAGGTTGGTTTGGCTCACTTCTTCCTGTGTCCCCTCCCCAAACAACACTGCCAACATAGCGTCTCCACCAGCTCTCTATGGAAGGCAAGTGAGAAACTGGACAGACTGAAGGCCATTCATTAATTAAATTAAACCCTATAAAGTCTAGTATCCCTCCAAATAAATTCCGACTAGCAAAATACTGCAAGATTACTGTGATGTATACAGCCGCGTGTCCTCTCCCAGCCTGATGGTGATCATGAGATGTGCACAAATTGTGCTTGACTCTGCTGGACTAGGGGGGATGCAGACTGCTGTTCTTCAGCTCAGATGTTAGCGCTATAGCCACCAGACTATTGTGTAACAACACTGGTGACATCTCCCTCTTCTCAACCTTCCCTATGCTTAAAAAAACCAACAACCCAACAATAGTGGGCTGAGCATTTGAGCCCAAAACAATGGCTGCTTGGCATGAAAGCCAGAAGTAATAATGAAAAATAACACTAAATAGTAAGTAATGCTGAAATGTGTCTCTCAGTTGTGAAGGAATGACAGGATGTGATTTTGTGGTCTATACTAGAACATTTAAACAAACACATTATCAAAGTAAAAGACCTAACTACTTGAGCCAGGATTCAAAATGTAGGACATAATTATAAGCCTAAAACTTCTAGTTGCAGAAATAAGCTCTTCTTTTTTAGCGCCAAATCAAACAATATCCAATTTAAAGAGATCCGGTTTTAAAACTGATTTCTCCGAAATTTTCACTACTCTCAGTTCTGTAAGATAACAGATTTGAAACGACTCATATAGGATATGTATTTCTTATTTTTTTTAATTATAATGTTTAATAGCTGGCCACATTTCACAGCGATATTATGCTTAAACAATATCCTGCATCTTGACTGTTAATATGATTAACCAGTGCCACCTATTGGCTTACTAATAACACCCAGTTATCAATTTACATGTATAAAAAATGAGGTGACTAGTAAAATCAAAGGGGACAAGACCCAGGTTAAAATACAGAATTCAGGGAAAATATCAGTATAGAACTGACTTGACAGAGGGAAAGGCAAATACCAAGATTCAAATTTTCATTATTCACTCATGATTGTGTTCACAATTTAAAATAAATCTTGGTTTCTGAGAGGTCTGAGTTTCATTATGTGTACAGTATGATTACATGAAACAAATTTCAAGTCTGATCCAAAGGTTGGGGATGTTCAAATGGAAAGATCTGTTAATCTCAGCAGATTTTAAATATAGGTCTACATTTGTGGCACGTATTGAAAACCTAAAACTTTTGATGGCTTACTGTCTTCCACAGTTTGGATGAAATCCTTCAATCCATAAATAAATTAATAAACACTACATACTCACTGAATTTAGTGGGTATGGTTTGGGTGAGGACTCTGATGCAGAATTTTATCTCATAATGCATCCTAATAAATAACCTCACATTATCCCTTAGGAGCACAGCACCATTACATGTAGAAGTTCCTGAAGAAAAAAGGAAGAGTTGAGTTGACTTGGAATCCTTTGCCAATCCTGCAAATGGTCCCTAGATTGCAGCCTGAGATCCTATGCATCCTTGCGTCCCTTGACTATGACTTGTGGCAATCCCTGCAAATGCAAATGCCAATGCACAGTGGGAGCTTTGGCAGCACCATGGGTTGAAAGCAAAATCTTTAGAGGAAGAGAATTTTGCATTCTGCAAACTGCGTAAGTGGAAGAATTCAACAAAATCTAATTCTTTCATTTAATAAAGCAACCTAGGAAAAGCTCTTGAAAACATGACAATTCACAAACAATTATTGTTACACAACTGAATGATGTGACAGGAGAAACTGAAGACACAGTACATTTAGAGACACAAAAATTAAGTCTGAAAATTATCTCTGCACAACACCAGAGCTTATTACAACTAAGAAATGGAAAAGAGCAAAGCCTGCAAAGAAAAGAATTTGCAACTATAATTAAAACTAATGTGAAAGAAAAACTTCTTGTGAAATCTAAAAGAGGACTCCTGAGTGAGCTGTGCAAAACTGTGTAACAGAAGACATAAAAAAGGGCCACTGCAGTAACAAAGGTATGTGCCAAAATTCTACTAGTTCATCTAGAGGTGTCAACTCACATTTCAAAAAATTGTGGAATTATCTAGAAAGCAAAAAAAAAGCTGTACAACACTGGAAAATGTTTTTAACAATTAAGTTGTATTTACTGTAGGAGCTTTACCTTTTTTTTTTTTTTTTTTTTTTT
>NDXB01014094.1:22652-35158 GCA_002631895.1 Agapornis roseicollis
TTTTTTTTTTTTTTTTTTCTGACATCATTAGACCAAAGAGAAATCAATCAGAGCATGTTACTAAAGCACCTGAGGTAATGAAGCAGTGGAAATCAATAAAGAAATGGGAAAGTCACAGACTTTCTGCCTCCCACTGAACTGTAGATTCAAGTGCTGGAAGCCAGCAAAGTAGTATATTATAGGCTTTGAGAAGGCATAAAGCAGAGGTGGGTCATAAAAAAACATGAGAAAGCAGGGCTCATAAAAGCACATGTATTTCACAGTACAGGCCGACACAGGCCCATTAAATACACCATGTTCTGAAGAAACTCCAATAAACAGTCCCATGTGACTTTACATCTGGCAGTGCTGCAAAGCTATGGAAGAGCTCTGCAAGCACTCTTGGCTCTCTGCTTAAGTTGGCCTTCTCTCCTTGAAATATTCTGTTTAAGTTCACCAGTCACAAAGTTCTAGTCCAGGTCGTATTCTTCCTTAAGTCTGGTGGAACGTGGCCACTAATCTGCAACACTATAAAACTGCTAAAGTCAGCCAGGGCAGCTGGAAAGCGTGACTGATAAATGCAGCTTACTGTATGGGCTTCAGGTAAATGATGTAGAGGCCTTTAATGCCAGCAGATGAAAAAATCTTGAACATGACATTTGTGGGTGTGCAGAGACTCCCACAGAAGAAGTGAAAGGTGCTGCTTGCTATCAGTGCAGTAAGTCTGCATCAATAGTTTTTCTTTGCAACAGTCTTCTTTTTTTCTTGATGCTAAATGGAGAGGACTATTAAATAACACCACTGCACAGTCAAAATAGTTCTTGGCTGCTGTAGAAACAGCTATCAGAGATTAAGAAAGTACATGACAATCTCAGCAAAGGAGAGCAGCTGCAAGAGGACTATTTCACATACCACCAGACAACTTCTACCTAGTTACAACCACCCACTTACAGGCACTGCAGTACAACAATTTTAAAATGGATAATTCCAGGTGGGGTCTGCACTAAAAGTCACTGAACATAACCACATAATTCATCAAACTGGCTCATTTTGTTGGATTATGTAACATCTGAGAGGAAAACAGTGATTGACATGGAAAGGAAGTGATTTATCTTACCTCTGTTCTCCCTTACCCTTTCCAATTCCAATGATTCATCTAAGCATTATTTTTAGTGAAGATTATATAATACAGTTTAAAAGGCCATTTTTAATAAATTCTAGAATGTATCTGCTTTTATGAGTCAAATATTCTTCTGATGCCTTGATATTATTAGATATTGTTTTCTTGTTCCAGATTTCATTTTTCTGTTTGCTAACCACATTTGCTTGATTATATATATGAAGGTAATAGTAAATTTGCAGTTTAACCATCTTGAGGAGTTAGTAATTGAAAAAGGATATGCTCTAGTAACTTGCTCCATTTGCGAAGCTGATGTAATTGAAACAACTACTTTCAGTTTCTCACAAATATCTTTCACCAGGGTGATACAGCAAATACTATTTGAAGAACTGCCAGAACTGGCATATGAATTTAATCAGTAACTGAATTACAGACTGTCTTCCAAATCAGTACTTTCAAATGACTTTAGCTGTCTTCCACAACTCTTTCCTCTTATTTTCGCAATAGTGTTACCCAATGATTTACAATTACCTTTAAAGGTGGATAAAGATCTTCTACGACACTCTACTCTCAGCAGCAGTGTAGAAAATGTCTGGCTTCATTTCCATTTCTTGCACTGCCAGACACTATCAGTCTTTCTCAGTGCCTGTGAAGATATTTGTCCCTTGGCCACAGATTAGATGAAAAGTTGTGCAAGCCATCTTTTATCTTCCATACCTACAACTGAATCCACAACTGGGGATCTAAATTTTCTTATTTGAAACAATTTTCAATTTGCATAATGACTATGAGGAGATGACTGTGGTATTAACACTGGAACAATACACCAGCAATGGAATTGCTTAATATATAGTATTATACTTGGTTTAGTTTTTTAGTTGTTTATTATACATGGTTTGATTGCTTAGTGGTTTATTTTCTCAGTTGTTTATTTACATGGTTTGTTTAGTCTGAAGAAGAGAAGGCTCAAGGGGGACCTTACTGCTCTCTACAACTACCTGAAAGGAGGTTGTAGTGAGGTGGAGGTCAGTCTCTTCTCCCAGGTCACAAGCAATAGGACAAGAGGTAACAGACTCAAACTGCATCAGGGAAGGTTTAGATTGGATAGTAGGAAAAATTTCTTCACAGGGAGGGTGGTCAGGCATTGGAGCAGGCTGCCCAGGGAAGTGGTGGAATCACCATCCCTGGAAATGTTCAAAAACTGTGTAGATGAGGCCTTCAGTGATATGATTTAGTGGTGGCCTTGGTAGTCCTGGGGTAATGGTTGGACTCGATGATCTTAAAGGTCTTTCCCAGTCTAGTTGATTCTATGATTCTATGGTTGATTACAGAAAGTGTAAAATAGAACATTCAGAATTAAAACATAGAACCATAGAATCATAGAATAGTTAAGGTTGGAAAGGACCTTAAGATCATCTAGTTCCAACCCCCCTGCCATAAGCAGGGACACCTCACACTAAACCATGCCATGCAAGGCTTCGTCCAACCTGGCCTTGAACACTGCCAGGGAGGGAGCACTCACAATCTCCCTGGCCAACCCATTCCAGTGCCTCACCACCCTAACAGGAAAGAATTTCTTCCTTATATCCAATCTAAACCTCCCCCGTTTAAGTTTGAACCCGTTACTCCTTGTCCTGTCACTACAGTCCTTAATGAAGAGTCCCTCCCCAGCATCCCTGTAGCCCCCGTTCAGATACTGGAAGGCTGCTATGAGGTCTCCATGCAGCCTTCTCTTCTCCAGGCTGAACAGCCCCAACTTTTCAGCCTGTCTTCGTACAGGAGGTGTTCCAGTCCCCTGATCATCCTCATGGCCTCCTCTGGACTTGTTCCAAAATCTGCATGTCCTTTTTATGTTGAGGACACCAGAACTGCACACAATACTCCAAGTGAGGTCTCACGAGAGCAGAGTAGAGGGGCAGGATCAGATCTTTCGACCTGCTGGTCATGCTCCTTTTGATGCAGCCCAGGATATGGTTGGCTTTCTGGGCTGCAAGTGCACACTGCAGTTGGCTCATGTTCATTTTCTCATCGACCACCACCCCCAAGTCCTTCTCTGCAGGGCTGCTCTGAATCTCCTCTCTGCCCAACCTGTAGCTGTGCCTGGGATTGCTCCGACCCAGGTGTAGGACCTTGCACTTGTCATGGTTAAACTTCATGAGTTTGGCATCAGCCCACCTCACAAGCGTGTCAAGGTCCCTCTGGATGGCATTCCTTCCCTCCAGCATACCCACTGAACCACACAGCTTAGTGTCATTGGCAAACTATGTGGAATGCAAGGATATAATTTGCATTTAACTCTGTTTTCTACAGAAAGGAGGAATGAATGATCATCTGTGTCTTCTACATGTCTTCTGTTCTCTTTTGAAAAATATTTTTAATTAATTGACTGACATTAAACAAATCTGACCAAATGATATTAATTTCAAATATAATGAATACCCTACATGAGAGTAAATTAGAGATAAGTAAGATAAATTCTGTAATATTTACACGATTTCCCTCCTGGGATTACTCCTCCCAGTCATAAATAAAGCCCAAAGGAAAAGCTGTAACATGAGCTATTAGATGCTTCATAAATGCCTCATTTGCAGGAAAGCTTCCCCTGAAACATACAGGCCATTGCAGGACAAATATCCACGGCAAAATATTCTTTATGGGAGTTTACTGCTTTATATTATCTGTCTTTTGAGTGGATGGATATATCAGTTTCCTATCATAGTAAAAGAATGAAGAGTCATTAACAGGATTTGAGACATCTATGAATAATGACATACATTAGTGAAAGTCAATGAGAATCATTCTAAGCAAGTAAATTTTCAGGGAATTTTCTGCCTTTGGTAATTTTTATTGATGAATGAACTAATTTTGTGTCTGTGTATGTTGCTGTAAGCCCTAGCAGTATGCTGTACAGTCATTCCTGTGTATTTTCTTAACTGTTTTGGACACAGCTCATCAAGAGCTAGACAATCTTATGTCAGGAGTGGCACACATATGTTTGATTCTGCTTCAGAAAGGACAGAACCAGAGGCCTCGAAGAGGTCCCTCCTAGCCTTCCGGTGTGTGATTTGCACTAATATAGCCAACCAATTAATGAACTAACTGCCTGAGGTCCCTTAGCACTCTGTAACAGCCACATAAATTTATGGCTGTGGTTTAAATTGTATGACGTTTAACTCAATGACACTCCTTTTGCTAACCATAGATTGGTTAATTCTTTATAATCCCATGCTGTAAACTACCTGCTTTTCAAAGTAAATCATTATATGAACTTTGCTAGTGTCTTGATACATCAAATTAAGGATCATGTAATGCTTCAATAACTTGCTTCAAGAGCATTGCATAATTCCTGATCACAGTTAAATGTAATCCAATAGGCATGTAAGTAAATCAAGGCCATTATCAAGCAATAATATGATTTTATATTTTTCCTAGTGTTTTTCAGTAACCACAGGAATAGAGAATCAAGACATACTGCTCACTCCTCTCAGTATTTGTGCTACCAGGAATACTATAGGGTGGAAGATGAAGAAAAATAAGCATTTTCTTCAGAACAAATTACTCTTTCTTGCCAGAACAGCATAGACTATAAATCCAGCCACAAGCACTATTATCAAGAAAATATTTTTCTTTTGAAATTTAGAGTTTGTGGGGCCTTTATTAAACATCAGTAGATATGAAAATAATAAAAAAAAGACTAAGTCCTTCCTTTTGAAAAAAAATCACTTATCAAGCAGTCATACATGATTTATGTTACATTAGATTGTGACAGTAAAGGAAGATTCTCTAGATGTGTCATAATTAGGTGTGGAAACTCCTTGGTAATAACATAAACCTCAGATTAGAGTCCTGTATGACACACTGGACTCCTTTAAATCACCCTCCATACCTTAGGCTCCTTAGATTACTGAATACTGTAATGTCTTTATTTCTTAGTATGGCTCAGTTTTAACAACCCCATAGAAATAAGAACATTTAGATAACTAGATCTTCATAGTTAACCTCTCTATAGAGCGATAGACAAAAATTGATCATTATGATGACAGTTTTGGATAAAGTTACTCTTTTATGTAGATCTGCTTTTAGGTACTGCTACTCCACAGATATTTCCACTTCTGGTTTTTAAGATCTCTTCTTTGGTTGAATGCACATGGTCTTGTTCATATGAAATTCCTACTGAAGTTAGCAGGATTAGGCATTTCACTGGGCAATAATCTATCTCAGGACTTAGAGAGGTTGTTACAGTACAAAGACTATTGACTAACTAGTAAAGCAACTAGACAAATTCATAGAAGCAAAGGACCTCATAGATTATCAAATACATATATCATTATCATTCTTCCCTGGGTGTGATCTCTTATTCTTTCATCACACATATGATACTGCCAAGGTCAGAGGAAGAGTACTTGGGCTCCTTGGCTCTAACTCCGATCTTACTGCATTTGTTTCTCCTTTATCTTACATGTAAGAGCTGATGTGCACAACTCTGCAAATACAGATAACTCCTCTCATCTAAAAGTATTAAACCCACATGGTTACTCAATGGTTCTCAATCATTTGAAAGTAACCTTAATGTAATAAAATCCAGTCAGTGAGATCATCTGTGAATAAACGTTGAGTGTAAGCTCAGGCAGCATCAGGACTTCTGTTACATATACTCTGAAGTGCCAGTCATTTTTTCCTACATAGCATGGTCAATTGCATTGCATCAACTCTGTACAACACAAACAAACAATACTAACTAACAGATAATCTACATTGAAACTACTATGCTAAAAGAGATTTTTGGAGGGTTTGCAAAAGCCATTTATTTTGCCAATGATTTTTAACTTCAAACTTCTATATGCTTCTGAATGGCTGTTTTGTACTTTAATAAAGTGCTGCAGCTTCTAAGAAATGCAAATGCTGTTTAATTATATGAACATATCAAAGGGCCTAGGCCTCAGAAATGCCCACCAATAGCAAACACTACAGTAGGGGAGCTCTCTGAAACTGAAGCTGTCCAGATAGGGCTCTTAGTCATTAATGCTCACTTAACCTTAGTGTTTGGTAAAATGTTACTAAATAAAGACTCTAAACAATAATTTTACAGATGACACTGCTATGTATCATACACATGCTATAAGAATTGTATGTCTCAACACCTGATTCAGATAACAAAAAGTTGGAGGACAAAGTTGGAGATCTGTAATGCATGGCTGAGACAGTGAAAGTACTCTATTAATTAACATTTTTGAGTGTTCACTCATACCACAGAGGCATGTTACTATGCTGAAGATTGTAGCCATGCCACCCCAAGCAAACAGTAGCAGCAGGTTGTACCAGAGTACCTGTCAGGCTCTGACAGCTTGAAATCTGATCTGTTCAGCATCTGATCAGTTCCAGTGACTGATACTTAGAAACAGAATGTCTCTGGATTAAGTCCAGTGTGGAAGTCCTGCCATTTGCTAATCTTTCCAGTCTCTGGCACCACGTGTATTTTGGACATCCTGATAAATCTAGTCTGTAGAGGTGACGTTTTTTTCTCTGCATCCAGATCCTGTACAAGAGTGGCTGTAGCTGCTCTCAGGCATAAAGTCTGTCCAGCATACTGTCTTGTCTTCAACAATGGGCAATAGCAGATGCTTATATGGAAGCTTAAGGCCAGATCAAAGGTAGAGGCAGGCATGTAATTATGATAGTGATAAGGGTGGCTTACAAGAGGTGCATGTGGTACATCTTGCTCAACACAAGAGCCTGCACATGGCACCCTGCACTGACCTGGGGCTCCTTCCTCATTACCTTGTTACACTCCTTGTCTTTGGCTACCTGTGATTTTACACTACTCTGCTTTTGACTAAAGATTTTGTAAGTAAAAGCCTCTCCATGATACAACATCTAAATTAGTAAGAGTAGCATCAGGCCAGTGGAGTTACTTTAGAGCTGCACTTGCAAAACTATGATTAAAGTTGTTTTTCTAATTCCATCTATTATTATCTTTTTGTAATTAAAATTCCAGTAAGGGGATAAAGCAACTGTCTTGAACAGCACTGCCTATATTAAAAACTGCCAGATTTCTTTCTATTCCATACACACAACTATCTATGACTACATTATATTTATATCTACCACCTTCAATATATTAAAACCCCAAATTACTGCTAGCTAAGTATTACTAATGTATTATTACTGTCGCCTGAAAGGACATCTTATTATGAAACACTCTTTCAGCAGAAGAAAATTCGAAGAAATTTCAGCTGACTGCAGCTCAGGCACTGCCCTCGTATCTTGAATTAGAAGTTCAGGAATTCCTTGATCAAAAGTTCTCTTTCTGTAATCAGTATTTTAAAATTATCCAAAACCTGAAAGCCTAATGTAGGATTTTCTCTTAGGTATTTACATATCCGTGGACACATGCATATGCCCACATAGTTTCTTAAAAGGAGTTATTTCTTTGCAATAAGCTTAGAGACAGGATGCCAAGTTATGTACCCTTTGTACTACACTGCTCTTATGTGATTACACAAATCCCACCACCAAATACACGTGGTCTCCTTGAAACACAACCTCAGAAATCCTCTTTAGTTTGCTGTGCAGTAGAAAGTGGTTCATCTGAGAGGTCACCCTGCTGTCCTTGATCAGGCAAGAAAGCAGCTCTTCTGTGTTGATGCACTGACTGTAAGCTGCTTTACACTGTGCTGTCTCTCAAACGTGGTCTCACACCTTGCTGAAGGAATAATTCACAATAAGGCCCCAACTCAATACTACTGCTGTCCATCATCTATCATATTATTTGAGAAATTAGTATCACGTGGAACTTGCACAAGTGTTTCATTGTTCCTCACTGTACTTAGAAACTGTGTCAAGTGTACAGGGGCCTCAAGCTCCTCTTTGTCATTGAAAGGGTGGCCACTCTGCACAAAAACAATCCATGCACCAGTGTCCTAGGTACATCCCGACTGCTCTGTATTTCTAGTTTAATAAAAAGATACATGCATTTATATGTATGTATATACACCTAAACTACAATATCAGGAACCAGTCTAGTGTGCAAATACATCTGAAGAAACAATGCAATATTTGCAAAGTTACAAAGGAAGAAGAGAACTTCTAGGTTCTGCTCTGTTTAACAGTATTTCTCCATTACTAAGCAAAGCAGTCATAGAAACTCAGCTGTAGGTGCATAAAACCCTAAATGTTTACAAGTATACTTGCAGATAAAAGCTAAAGTCCTCTGTAGAGCTTTTACTTTTACAAAAGCATTTAACAAAACCTAGGCTGTTATTCAGTAATGCTAGAATTATAACCTTCCGTGATACCCTTTGAACATAAACACTCAGTTCTCACAAGGTGTCTGAACAGCAAGTTTGAAAATAGCCTATGAGTTTAATAAATCCATTTATAACATTTTATGTAGTTTGTACTATTTTACATAACTTGGGTGTGTATGAGCATGTGTGCATACACACATATAGAAACATATACAAAATTTATAGAAAAATATATTTCTAACCTTTTTTTTATTATTAAAAAAGAATGGTCATGTGGTTAAAAATTTCAAGTGCTGCTTTTTTAAATAGTTAGGGTAAATAGCTAATCCAAACTTTTGGAGCTGATAATTCAGATGCTGCTTAGCAGGAAGGTGACTGGGTTTCAGGTAATTTTTCTTATTTTTTAATATCAAGACAAAAGAACAAAACCAACAAACTTAAATAGATTACTGTTTTACTAAAAAAGAATCCCACATCTCTTGATCTTAGTCTTATTTTCACAAATACACATCCCATCTTTTCAGTATGTGAGCAAACCCTTAGCCCAGCCCCCGGACTACCTAAGCAAAGAACCCACAAAAAGAACAGGGGACATAAAGGGCAGTTCGTCTCATACAGTTTATTAACAGTTTCTCAAGTTCATCTGCCTGGCAGAATAAACTTCAATTCAGCCTCCATCCTAGCCCGAATCAATCATTTCCCCTAACAAGAACAAAGGCTTCAGGATCTGCTTGACAAAAAATAATCTTGTACTGGTTCTGCTTGAGATGTACCAGCCCTGCCTTTCAAAGAAAGTTAAAGCCTACATAAGACTTGGTCATACAGTTTCATGGAGAGTCAGATCTTGCCTTCTGCTCTACAACTAACAACAGAGTTGTTCTGTGGCACAAGGTAAAGAGAGAAAACTTTGCATAGAGGCAGAAATACTGAAAATGGAAGGCTTCTGTCCAACCAGATGAACTATAGGTATCTCTGACCTTTGGGCCTCCTGAAATAAGACATATTTCAAACCAAGACCCACACCTAACTCATGTACTTGAGCCATGTTGTTCTCCCAGACTCTAAGATACTCAGCTTTATTTCTAAAATTATTTAACTTATTTTTTTCCCCAAGTGTAGCTTGGTTTGTAGATCTTAAACACTACAGTGATGTGCGTCACGTAAAACCATAAATAGGTACAAAGTTAGGTAACCAGAACTAACACTTAGCACAAAAAAAGTCCTGGAGTTATTTGTCTCCACATCTCCGCAACACCTCCCTTGCAATTTCATACACTTGAACATCTGTGTTTTCCTTTAGCTAAGGAATAAATTCCACCCAGATTATATAAAATTGTCTTTATAAAAAGATCTTCATGCAATGTATCCAAGTAGGGACACCATATGGTATTTTGAGGCTGACCAAAATGGACCGTCATTAACTAAGCATTGTTTTGGCTTCTGTGTATTTTTTGTACATTAACATTTTCCTCAATTACATTTTTCTTAATGTAAACAACATTTCAGATAAAAATAATATAATGCACCTGAAACATGCTATGAATGCAAGATTCTACCTTTCTCTTATTGTACATGGCAGTAACTTTATAATTAAAGCAATCATAATTCTTCATCTGTTGAGTTATCCGCCCTCGTAGCCTTTCTGTATTTAAAATGGCTGTTAAAACAAAGCTTGTTCATGATCTCATCACAATTGTTTCTGTTTGTATAACAGAAATGTTTTGAATGGCTAAAAAAATGGCTAAAAACTATTAACTGTCAACATCCCGTAAAAGCAGTCTTGTGTTGGAACTTAGGAAGTATGTAGAGGTGCTGCACCAAGAAAAGACTAAAAAGTATTAACTACTAAGGTCAAGTAAAAGCAGTCCTGTGTTGGAACTTAGGAAGTATGAAGAGGTGCTGCACAGAAGACAGTAAGCAGTATGCAGTTGAAATAATGGATGGAAAGGGGAGCATCCTTACCATCTGAAGTGCTAAATGCAACCCTGTTTGCACTTTGAAATAAGACTAGCTAACACCACCTATGTCAGAACATGCTCATATGCTATATAAAGGTATTATCCTGTCTTCAATGGAACCACCTGCATGTAGGATTTGGCTTTATATATATTCCATGTCAGTACATTTGTTTGTATCTACTATATGACAGACATGAAATACACCTTCATAACCAAAACCAAAATTACCAATGTCTTAACTAATCAAAGCAATAACAAGACCTGAAATTGAACTAGCAAAGAGCTAACTTCCCCACTATCAGAAAAGCCAAGAGAATTTAAAATTATCATAATTTTGACTGTATGATCTAATTCACAGGATCTCATTTTCAAGAAAATTCCTTATTCTCATTAAGGCACCAGTTTCAAGCAAGGCTTGTACTATTGCCCTTATATCACAACATAATTTATTGAAATAGCAAACTTTGCTATTTCAAATGAATTTCTGTTTGAAGTAGTGATGGGAATCATTTCAATGTTCTAAACCTATACAGGGCTGATGTCACAGCTCCATGTAATGGGACTATATGGAAGTTGGTACCTGTTGTACTTAATATGAACTGTATATTAGTAACAGGCACCTATTCAGGCACTGCTGAGCAGCAGAGAAACTGTCATTAACTGACTGCCGTTACAGTCCACAGATTTCTACATGCAACAGTAAAAGCACTTATTACAATCAGGTGAATATAACTTACTTTCCTTATCACTCTGAAGCAATACAAATACCTTGAGAAACCCAATTAATTATTTAAAGCAAAATCCTCAACCTCTCGTAGCCAAAATACATATTTAAAATATGCATGCTTATAACTACTGAGATGAGAAAACAGACTTATTTATAGTCAAATAATAAAGCAAGTCCAATGTTTCTGAAGATCAGATCATCTTCAATGATATGAAGATTGATTAATTGATGCCAACAGTTTAAGCAAGACGATACTGTTAATTGCCAGGGGAAAATACAGTTTCACTTATCTACAAAATTTCCTCTAGAAAACATGAGTCTGTAAAATGAAGCAATTTTGTGCCTATTACCCATGCTCACTGATGTCACTTACCATTCTTTTCAGGGATTTCTGTTTAAGAAGTTTTATAAAACAACATATTCCTACTTGCAATATAAAAACATAATACATTTCAATCATACTACAGTCTGTGGATGCCTCATCCCTGGAAGTGTTCAAGTCCATGCTGGATAGGGCTTTGAGCAATCTGGTCTAGTGGAAGGTGTCCCTGACCATGGGATTGAAACAAGACGATCTTAAAGGTCCCTTCAAATCCAAACCATTCTATGAGTTCATGAATCTATGTTTGTAAAGAACAGACCAAACACTGACTTGCCAGAGTTCTCCAATACACACTTATTAAACTGACATAACTCAAAGAAACTATTTTCAAGTTTGTACACTTCAAGTTGTTGGTAAATTTTTCTTGTGACTGGTAGCAGGATTAATCCCTTGGCTTCAGTGTCACCCCAGCTCCTACAGGTACAGGGTGCAGCCAGGAATATTCTGTTCTACCTCTCAGAGTCTGGGGACTCCCCATCACTTTCAGGAATGCTCTGCATCAAGACAAATGGGTATAAACTGTACTGAAATGTGGGAAAATACCAACAAAGGCCTTGGTCATGCAAATATACATAGTGGTTGAGGGTTTAAATATGCTGAATGGTTTACTAAGTAGGAAGAGTTTAATTTCTCTTTCCAGAGCTCTTGCATTGTGAATTCTTCTAGACATTTTGCCAACAGCATTTCTATTTCTAAGTACTCCACCAGGTGATACCTAAGTGCCATTGTAGTCTACTTGTTTATCTATACACACTTTCTTTAAGGTCACATGCAGTTAGCAATACTTCTGTGTTAGTAGTATCACTGATAGCCATGATGGTTTCTCATCATTTAGAGTTCCTAATGTTCATAATCAAAATCTGTAACCACTCTCAAATGTCTGTCCCATACTGTCATTTTATAAAGTGGGAGCCATGCTGCAGATAAAATTTTGGACATGAGAAGTATTAATTGTTGTGACATGTGAGTCTGCAAGGAAAATAATGTAAAAAACCCTAAAGCTATTTTCTTTCTCTCAGTGTTTGTTTGTTTGGTTTTTTTTTTTTTTTTTTAAAGCTGAATTTTTTAAGTAACAACCCAAGGGTAAACCCTT
>NDXB01014094.1:35245-67517 GCA_002631895.1 Agapornis roseicollis
GTTTTTTTTTTTTTTTTTTAAAGCTGAAATTTTCAAGTAACAACGCAAGGGTAAACCCCTGCAAATGGATTATGTAGGGCTTAAAACCTCAACTTTTACAATAAGTTTAGGTTTTTGGTTATTAATATTTTAGCAAGTATCTGGCTAACATACCCAGCTATCCTAAATACAGTTCACATCAAATATGGAGCACTTCAGTTAAGGCAATGCTGGCAGAAGTCTGTTACTAATGAATAACTTATCTTCTAAAAATCTGTACCAATTTTCCGTCAGAGCCAAATTAACATTTTTTCTTGATTATCACTATTTATATACGTTTCCTTAGATTGCAACAATAAATTGCAAGCATTCTCACGCTCTCCCTAAAGAATGGCATCTTTTAAAACACACAGGGTTGTCGGATGTGAGAGCTGAGGGTTTCCTTGTGTTGAGAGCAACTTGGAAGACCTGGAGGTGTGGGAATTCTTCAAGGCAGTGCTTTGCCCATTTTTGTGCATGTGAGTGCTATTTCTCATACTCCCGTAAGTAATAGTGCCAAGACAATTTTCACTTCAAAATTTAAACTCTTCAGTGATTTCAGGCATGGTTTTCAGACCTCTGATGTTTGCACAGAAGATGACAGTATTGTTGAATTAGAAGTGTTTGGGGGGGAAGGCAGTGGGTGGTGGTGTGAAAATGAATTGTGAATACCGTGGGCTCATTTTTACAGTCAAGAAATGTCATAGGTGTGAACGCTTAATTTATTGTTTCCGTGCTTCGAGTGGGAATATGCTTCAGCAGCTTCAATCTTACGAGTGGGAATGACACCTCCTGTATGTATGCAAATTCCTCGTATCAAAGGGTAATTTTAAAAATAGCTTTAAGTAGCAGGATGCCTAATTAGTTCAGATACCGAGTATGCGATCCCGACTTTATTAAGCTAAAACTGCAGGTTTCAGTGCCTGCTTCCTTGGAAGCCGAATATGACCGGGATCAAAGGATCATATTTGCTGTAGCCTCAGCGGGCTAAGACCTGCTTTCACTGTACTGTGAAATCAATCGGGAACTCTATTAACCGGCCTCCCCAGGAGAGCTCCACAAAACGTCCCTCCAGAAAAGCTTCCCCTTCGCTAGAAGGCAGATCGTTTCCATGTTCCGACCTCCCGTGCCCCATGGGCCCTGCTGTTCCGACACCGCAAAAAAGGCACCACCCTCCCACCTTCCCTCCCCCGACCCGCTGCCTTTTAGACCTGTAGTTTACGGTCATAAAACTTCAGGAGCGGAGTACATCGGCTCCTCCAAATCCTGCTCCATCCGACACCCAACAAATCGAGCCGCTCACAGTGCTGCCACCCTGCTCCACACCCCCTTCGCCCCGTGCCCCACACCGCCCGCCCCGCCCCGCCGCTCCACACGGTGCCCGGCGGCGAGGAGGAGCTGCTCCGCTCCCCGTTAACCCGCTCCACTCCCCGCGCTCGCACCCTCGGGGCCGGCTGCGAAGGGGCACAAGGAGCTGGTCTCAGCTCCGACGAGGACGCCCTGAGCGGGGGTGCCCGGCGCTGCCCGGGAGCACAAGCAAAAGCCACGGCGGCCCCGGCCCGGGGAGCGGCGCGGCCGCTGCGGGCGGCAGGGGGAGCTGCGGGACGGGTGGAGGGGAGCGGCGGAGGCCGCCGGGCCCGGGTTACCTTCGGGGTTGGCGCTGATGAAGACGCGGACGCTCCTGCTGCTCGGCACGAGGTGGGACGGCAGCGCCGAGAGGTTCCCGGAGAAAGCCGCCCGCCGCAGCGCCGCGTCCCGCGGGCAGGGCACCCTGCCGCCAGCCCCGGCCGGCCACATCCCGCCGCGCTGAAGGGCGATCCTCGCGGGCGGCCGCCGGGCCCTGGCTCAGGGCAGCCCCTGGACCGGCGCGGCAGCGCTCCCAACCGGCTTGGCAGCGGCCATGCGGACCCTCCGCCTGCCCGGGGCCACCGCCCACCTTCTCGGTGGCTGCGCGGCTGGGGCTGGAGCCGCCGCCCGGCGCCGGGGCGCGGGGTCAGCGAGGAGACAAGCGGAGGCGAGGCGCCGGCCGACCCCAGAGCCGCTCCCCGGCGGCGGTCAGGGCGCGGGAAGAAAGTTTGCGGCGGCGGCGGGACGGAGGCCGCTCGTACGGCGGCACCACCCGCCCCGCCTGCGGTAGCCGGGGAGAGCAGCGGGAGGCTGGGTGGTGGGAGAGCCGCCCGCTGCGCGGTCGGGCCGACGAGTGTCTCGGGTTTGCGGTGTCCAAAGCAGGGACGTCACCGGCAAGGCTGAGGGCGCCTTCCCTCCTCCGCGTGTGTCACAGCCCCGGCATCGGATTTTTATAGGAAAACTGCTGCCGGCTCATCCTCTGGGCTCTGAGGAGTTCAGAGCCCTTCTTGTGTTATGTTCTGTAATCGCCTGCACGGGAGTCCCACCTGCTCAGTTACAAAAGAGAGATGCTCTTGATGCTTTTTTCTTTATCTCCCTTTTTTTTTAAATCAGTTATTTATTTATCGGAATAAATGAAAAGCCCCGGTTTGAAGAATGAAAGAGGAAGGAAGCAGCGAGGCCAGCCGCCGGTGGGATGCGGTCCCTTTGCAGCAGTCAGTGGCGGGGCATCCCGTCGGGCAGCGCCGATGAAATATTAAGAAGGGCGGCGGGGTCGGCCCGCGGCTCAGCCGTGCACCGGGGCCGATCCCCGCGGGAGGGCGGTGGCGCGGAGCCTTCCGGAGCGGCGGGGTGCTAAGCGGCCCCAGCCCCAGCGGGCGGGCGGCCTTGGGCGAGCCGCAGAGTTTAGAAACCTATCGGGGAGGGGCGAGCAGGCAGGGACCTGGCAGCGAAGCCGAGAGGAGGGGCTGGGGGGGTGGGCAGGGCAGGGGTGGGCAGAGGGGGCCCATCAGCCTGATGGATCTGGGGCCGTGGGGATACCTCCTCGTGAGAGAGATGTACACTCCGGCAGAGGGGTTTGCAGCTAATTTGGCGTGCTTAAAAGGTGTAGAGAAGTGTCTCTATGGGTAGTGTCTATATAGTTTATTTCACGTGCTGTATGTGATACAAAGCTGGTTTGTGTATTTACACATATTACATACCTATACTACACTATGTATAACGTGTATCAAGCAATCTTACTGTGTATTTATACACAGTATTTAAGAGCTGGGGTGTCGTCGCACCCACCGTGCTTTCTGCACTCATCTGCTGTCCCCCCCTGCCCGCTGTGGCAGGCAGTGTCGGCGATAGGAGAAGCTGAATTGGTTCAAGGAGATAATGCTACTAAAGCAGGCAAAAGCAAACTGCTCAGCGCTTCGTCAGTAACGAAGGTGACAGCCAGATGGGTTCCTTAAGAACTGCTGAGCAAATATTTTTTTTAAGTCTGATTTCTTAAAGATGCAAGGCATATTGCAGAACTGCATACCATGTGTAGTTGCATGTGGGTATAAGGGAATAATTGTGTTTGCTTGCTGTTGCTTTATTGGTTCTGCATCCTGTAAATTTTAAGCTGATTTCAACCAACTCAGAAGGGTAGATTTGAAGATAGTAATTCTCACAGTTAACATCCCTGTAAGTTCTGTGACCATGGCTGGGCAAGGGAGACTGGGCTTATCTGCAAAGAGAAAAAATATGCAGTGTACATTTCAGTCATTAATATTGAAATGTCAGCATTGGACAGAGGGATTATGCCAATGTGGAACAGAATGCCTAGGAACTGGAAAACCCTGCTTTCAAATTGTGTATTCCTGTAGGATTCAGCGGTATCCAGTAAGGAGCAAATCTCAGTTGAAGTCTTTCACGGTAGATACGCATATTGCTCTTCTCTGTGGATTCTCCGATGCTCTGTTTAAGACAAGCATGAAGCTTGGTATAATTTGGTTAAAAAATCTGACAGTCATGAGAGGCAATTCCCTAGGAAATGAGTCTTCATATATGTCACTGCTTACAGATCTATTGGTCTTACCTGCACTTCGCTTACCCTTTGTATAGTCAATGTGCTTAGACATGCCTTTCTCTGTGTTGTGTCATGAACAGGTAATTTCTGCAATACAGAGCTGAAAAGCAGCTCCTCAAGGCTGCAGACAGTTAATGAATGCACAGAGGAAATGATTTAATGCAGGTTGAATTATGTTTTACGTGCTTTGCTGGGACCAGCCCTCAGCTGGGCTGTCTCCTTTCCTTCTCCAGCATGAAGTAGCAGGCAGTTCTTAAATTCAAATGTGCTCGTGGAAGCAGCTCCTGGTAAGGATGCAGAGAATTTCACTTAATATTGCTGCTGCCTTAGTGTTGCCATCAATAAATTTCTCAGACAGCTTCTTTGGCAGATGAGGCTCATTGACCTACCCCTTTACCGTACCAGCCGTAATGCAGTGGTTTTTTTAAGGCTGTTTTTGGCAGTCAGTCATCTTTAACAAGTTGAAAACTTGAGCTTGCATAATTTTAATTCTTTTGGAATTTTGCCTTTGACAGTGTTGACAACAGCCTCAGCTTATAGCTGAATGTATTGTCTCATGAACCCAGGCTGAAGGAAGTGGGGCCAGGCCTCTCGTTTCCAACTGTTCACCCTGTCTGTTCGTTGCCTGGGCTTTACTCCTTTGTGGCAGGCAGAGTTGTGTTGCACGTGAAGCAGGTAGTCCATGCAGCTTGCATGCTCCCACTGTGCAGGTCACAATGTGTGCTGATCTATATTACTATTTTGATCTGTAAACTGGATTGCCTTTATGCATGACTCAGCTTCCTGCCACAGTATCTGCCACCTCTGTGGAAGCTGAACTGGACAGATGTCTCAGAGTGGTAATCTCTTCAGCTGCCTGCATTCAATCTGTCTGCATTTGAGGCTCAACATCCTCAGATTCAGCACCTGTGAATTTAAAATGCTGGGAATGAAGTACAGTAAAGCTGAAATGGAGAGGATAAAGAAATAATTACAGAAAAACTAATCTGTTGTGTTACCTGAGACTTAGTCCAAATGAAAGCACTCTGGGTTAACTCAGTTTGGAGATTAGTTGGTAGCTTTTCTTAAATTAAAAATATCTTTCTTTTTTTTTAATTCAATAAAAATGAAAATAATATGAAAGAATGCTATATAAACCCAAATACAAATCATACTGCTGTGTTCATTAGAAAACACACATCAAAATTATCCTGTTTCATATTGAATAACAGATTTTATAGATTTTTCACTTAGGAAAACGTGCTGCTTTAGAAATGGTATTTTAGAATTGGTGTCTGTATTTGATTTCCAAACTAGTTACATGGAAACAGCCTGAGCAGAGATTCTCATCCTGAGCACTGCCTTAAGGCACGATTCCCCAAACTTTTGCACTGACTTTACTGTACTTGGTGTCTGTCATTAAAGTTAATGCAAGAAGTATCCTTGTGCTGAACAGGAATAAAAACAAGGGTGTAATTGCAAGTGGCTTCATATAAACATGGCTGGTAGTTTGATCCTATAAAAAACATAAATCAATAAAGTAGCAGGGAATCTTTACTCATATGCACTCAGTATACATTTTTTTGTCCTTTTATCTGAATGCTTCTTGGTGATCATTCTGCCCTTATTTGCTCCAAGTTCAGATCTATTTAAGTGAAGCTACAGAATGCATCTGTTTGTAAAAAAAAAGTAAATTATCCAAGTTATTCTTGATGGCCTGATCCTGCTGTAATTCAGACAGAGCAGTCTCACAGAAATAAGACTCTGGAGGTAGAAAGAAGTATGATAATGTGATATGCTCAGTAGTCCTGATCCAAATCCATGGAGATCAGTCACTAAGTTGTTTGGCTTAAACCCACCATGAATAAGGGTTTGCAGTTTACAAACAGCTTTCTGAGGCATGTCATTCTGAGTTGAGTTTTGTTTAAAAATGGGCATTATATTACATAGCCTAAGATCTTGGGAAGTAACATGAGTGATACAGGCAGTGTTGTGATTCAAACTGTGAGAAATCTGTTCTGCCTGAAAGATCAATTTATGGTTTTGTTCATATGTGCTCTTTTGGAAATCTGGTATCAGGTATGTGACAGGTTCATAATAGTGGAGGGTTTTTTTTTAATACCTTTCAGATAAAGTGTTTTGCCCTGTACTAAAATGCAGCCAGTGAAGTATGACCTAGGTACTTAAAATACCCATCAGTTCTCAGATGTTTGGAGCCTGGTTCTGTCAGGGGCTGCATGTTGAGCTTTCCTATTGTCTTCTTTCCAAAATGGTACCTATTTGCAGGGTCTGGGAATGCAGAGTTTTAAGATCAGGTCAAAAATCAAAGTTTAAGGGTCAGCAAATTGACCAGCATTTCCACTTTTCATGTTGAAGCTAAAAGACTCGAATTATGTCTTCTGATTGAATACTAACTTAACAGCCGAGTGGTTTTTTGCCACTCCCTAGCAAGCTGGCCCAGTTTTAGGAGCAGGCAAAGCAGGCAGTTGCCTAGAGCGACAGACAAAAGGAGGCAATAAAATTCCGTTTTAAGCAAGCAAGAGACCCTGTCACTCTGTGCCTGTTTCTGCCTGTTTAATGAGGACTGGGTGTGTTCCCAAGGCGTCAGTCTCAAGTTGCTGAGGTGCTGAGACTGAGCAGGCTCTTCACCACCAGAACCGTGGCTGCAGTCCTGTTGTTTGAATATCCCATCTATTTGTTCTTGTCTCTGCTTCAGCTTCCTACTGCTGAAATGTGGGGAGAAACTTTCTGTTCTCCTTCTCTGCTCCTTTTTCTTGACAGTGCTGTATTACTTTTGCTGGGGTGGTTGGATTGGCAGGAGTGCAGGGGCAGATGTGCTGAGACTAGATAGCTCACAGAATTCATGCTTCACTAAAAAAAACCCCCTGTTATTATTATCCTTGCAAATTAGGAATGACAGGCTGCTGAGACTTACTGAGTTTATATTTATATCAAGAAACTGATTGCAAGAAATAAGAAATGTCTTAGGAAATCATACATGGGTGCTGGGTTCCTGTAAGGACCCTTTACAACCATTTCAGGGTTGTTTGTTAGCTCTGCTTGATGTAGACTTCTATTTTCCATCTAGTTTCAAGTGCTAAAAATGTTTGTTTCCTTCCCTTCTTCTCTCATTCTTGTACTCTTGACACCTCTAGGCTGTGAATAGGTTGCTGGATCAGGCTTTGCCAGTAGACTCAGTGGTAGCTTTCAGTCTCGCTGACAGCATGGTTATAAGCTGTAATCGAGAACCTGTCTGGAGTGATAGTCATTTCAATATACCTCTCTTCAGAGGAGCTACTTGAGCAGCAGAGTTTTGTGAGCTAACTGCCAGGTTTGAGAGGTGACGCCGTATTGGTTCACATCAGGTTTCAGTTTGGTTTTGCGTGTCATCCAAAGGCATACACTGAAAGCACTGGTAAGTTGGCATCCGCTACACATCAAGATCCTTCATAGCAGGGTAGGAAATGTGTATGAATTACAAAAAAAAAGACCATCCAATCTTATAATAATAATTAAGAATTTGGAAAGCATATTACATTTCATTAGACCTTGCAACTTCAGTCAGTCACTGGGTCACATCAGGAGGAAATTTATGGGTGGCAGATTATCCTATATTTGCCCACTGGAATGTTCTTAAACATTCTCTGAAACACCTACATCCAAAACACACTACATCCAAAAAAGGATGCTAAACTTTGGTCTCATAAAAGAAGGACAAGTTTGCGTTTCTGTGTTTTTTAGTCCAGGAATGCATTTTTTCCTGTGTGTGAGCTGTAATGAAATTCTGGCAACTTCTCTGTGTTGACTGCACAATTTAATAAAAAAAAGTTTTCTTTTTCTATTTTCTTATTTTGCTTTTGAATATACACTGTGTTAAGTCTTCAAACCAAATCATTTTCACAAGTGTGGTTAGTAGGTCAAGAGAGGTTCTCCTCCCCCTCTACTCTGCCTTGGTGAGGCTGCATCTGGAATATTGTGCCCAGTTCTGGGCCCCTCAGTTCAAGAAGGACAGGGAATTGCTTGAAAGAGTCCAGTGCAGAGCCACAAAGATGATTAAGGAGTGGAACATCTCCCTTATGAGGAGAGGCTGAAGGAGCTGGGTCTCTTTAGCTTGGAGGAGACTGAGGGGTGACCTCATCAATGTTTACAGATATGTAAAGGGTGAGTGTCAGGATGATGGAGCTAGGTTCTTCTCAGTGATGTCCAGTGACAGGACAAGGGGCAGTGGGTGTAAACTGGAGCATAGGAGGTTCCATGTGAACATCAGGAAAAACTTCTTTACTGTGAGAGTGACAGAGCACTGCAACAGGTCACCCAGGGGGGTTGTGGAGGCTCCTACGTTGGAGATATTCAAGGCCCGCCTGGACAAGTTCTTGTGTGTTGTACTCTAGGTTGCCCTGTTCTCGCAGGGGATTGGACTAGATGATCTTTCGAGGTCCCTTCCAACCCTTAGGATTCTGTGATTTCTGTGCTAAGGAGGGGACTCCAACCTGGAATAAGAGTTCCAAATATAGAGGCATAAGAAAGATCCTGATATTCAGAGGCTGCCAAGCAATGTGATTATGCACTTGTACAATATACAGATTAATTTATATTAGAAGGAAAACAGGCAAGATAATACCTCTAAGGTGGTTAGGTTTGTACCTTTGTAACAATGGTACTTCATTCTTGCCTCCAAGTCCCAGTCTTGTTTGCCTGTGAGTGCTGGCACAAAGAATTTCATTTTACCCTAAAAACAGTGCACCACCAGGAATCACCCTTAACCTCTGGAATGACAATGGTCTGGAGATGGAAGAGGGCTGTGTGAGGTTTCTTTTGTCTTTTTAAGCTTTAGAAATTTTCTGTTTCCTTTGAAACCTAACAAAGCAAACATAGCCTTTTCTCTTAAAATGTTTTAAGTGGCTATACCACATCTTTATTTTTATCTCATATCACACTTGATTGAAAGGTTCTTCACAGCTAAAATAACGTGATGAAGGCATGGAAATTGTTTTTGTTGTAATTTTTACTGGAAGCTTTAAAGAGATCTGTTTCTTCACCGAGAATTAGTGTTCTCCTGCACACATGACTAGATGTACGCTCTCTAAGGATAGACACACGAGTACATGCACAAAGATACTCAAGAATGTATGGATCGCTATATTCACACAGGGAGTATGCAGTAGTAAGATTTCCAAGTTACTTGTTTAAATTTGCCCATACAGCTTTAAATTTTACCCTGTTGCACGTACACATTATAGCTATCTTTAATTAACTGGCCCAGTACTCTGTTTTACCATCCTTTGACATAACTCAGTGCTGGAAAGAGGGGTGTTCACTTAACAGAATTCAACTGCTGATCAGCATGCATTTGGTGGCATACTTGCAGCTCACCATTCAAACTCTGTTAGAAGACAGAAGTAGTCTTTCCTGAGCTCTTCCATATAATTTTCCAAGCTAGTAAATACATAAGCACCTCCAAAATCTGAATAATACCCAAGACAGAAAGTTTCATTACAGAAGCATACTTGTTCTGCTGAAGCACAGGAAAATTAACACCTAATGTATCCGTTAATTTTGGATGCCCTCTCTGGATACCAAGGACTGTGTTTTTTCAAAGTAACTGCTATTAGATGTTAACTGCAAGACACAATTTTTGTCAGCTTCGATTGCAGCTGACAGTGTTCAGTGTGTTTGTCTTTTAACCTTCAGACTTCTATGTCAGGTGCCCAGAAAATGAAGAACTTAGAATTAATGACCACCCCTGAAAAACTTTAATGACTTAATTAGCATCCTAGGAAATCTGTAGTGGAAGTCAGGCTGGAATGTAGTTCCTTCCCTGCCTGGATCAACATTCACTTTCTTCGCCATGAAATCATCTTTTATTTTCCTGTAATTCTTTGCCTCATTCCTGCACCTCCTAACCTCAGCCAAAACTAAAA
Organism: Agapornis roseicollis; assembly: GCA_002631895.1. Taxonomy (NCBI): domain Eukaryota; kingdom Metazoa; phylum Chordata; class Aves; order Psittaciformes; family Psittacidae; genus Agapornis; species Agapornis roseicollis. The sequence continues at coordinate 45,068 of NDXB01014094.1, forward strand.
CAGCAGTCTGCTTGGTTTTATGATCCTGCATCATTCTTAAAGGTTATACTCACAACATAGGCAAAATATGCTTCCATGTGTTTTTAACTTACTCAATGAGCTGCAATTTCCCCCCTTAGCTCACTGTGACAGTCTTCTCACATGCTCAGTCTGGTTCCATAAAGACTTTCCCCTACTGCACTCTCCATTTTTTCTCCCGTTCATCTTGTCTCGCCCAGTCCTTTTATCCTATTTCTAGTTTCTTGTCCAACGTGTCTGTCTCCATCACCAAACACCTGTTTTTTACTTCTTTTAGCTACTGGTCCCAGTTTCCGAGTATGCTCTCTGTGTGCAATCTCAGTGATTGTCCTCACCTTGTCCTCATCTCTTTGGCCAACAACTCTTAAATATTCTGTCCCTGTGCTTTCTAGGGATCATGACATGATGCAGAGCTGTTTTGATCTCCCCTTCACCCCTCTTCCCATCTTCAGTCCTCCCTTTCCCTTCTGCCTTCTCTGTTCCTCCTCCTCCCAGGCGTGGTGGGATGGTCCCTACAGCTCTTCAAAAGACTCATCCTAGGACAATAAAAAGAAGCTTTAGTTATTAAAGGTATATAGTGGTAGTGGTGACAAGTATGATAAAGTTCCATATGGTAAGAACATTTGAGATGTACCTTCTGGGTCTTTGCATCCTTCTGATGAAGCTTCTGGGTATGGAAGTTGCTTAAGGCAGGAAATAAGATGGATACACATTGCACTCCCTCTATGGAAATGCTATCCAAATACAAACCAGAAAGTAAAAGAGGATGAGGAACAGAAGGCTGAGATGTTTCTCAACCTGCCCAAGTTTCTGTGCTGCTGTTTTTGCATAGATTGCTATGGCAAGTAATCTTGGAATTGTATTCGAAACAGCAGTTAGGTAGAGGCTGAGCCTAGTGGGTATGTATGTGTTGGCAGAAGAGTTAAGAGAGAACCATTTGCTGTGCAGGATTGTATGAATGTTTTCTTATTCTAAGTGAACTTGCTTACCACTGGTTGCTTACATGCTGCAGATTTGGTAAGTGAATTTTAAACAGGTAAGTTGAAATCCTCTCATGCTGCAAGGTTGCTGATGAATAACTGTTTGACAATCTGACGATACATGTCTGCGTGTGTGTATTTAGTATTTTGTGCGCATTTCGTGGAAAATAAAATTGCCACTCTGATGTGTTTGTGCTAATAGAAAACAAAGTCGTTTACATGCTGTTGTTTACGTGATTACAGGATATATTGACATGGCAAGTTTAGTTTAGACGTATGAAGACCCAGGGGAGTGGGACTATAATAGTAACTTTAATTTGTCTTCTTAGTGCCAACAAAAAAAAAAAAACCCAACAAAGCAAACTGCTAAGCTTTGTTTTACCTGCAGGCATTCTGTAAAGCAGCTGTCACTTTTTTCAGTCTTATTTAGTACATGCCATCATTTTTCATCTGGCTCATGAACTGATACTGCAGCTATGCTGGGGGAAAAGGAAGCTCTCCACCTGCTCCAAGTCCAGAACAAAGTACAGGAGTTTCTCTGGTTGTTCTGACACAGAGATTATGGCGGTGGATTTCTGTCTTTAGCCTACTGTTGCTAAAACTGATTTCTGTAAGTCAGTGGAGCATGGAGCACCTTATTACCAAGTGCCATCATAGACATCTTTTGCAACCGTTGCTGTGCTACAGTTACACAGTGTTGTGATCTGAAGTGTTATGAAGGCCCTTATGCAGCATAAATGTAAAAAAAAAAAAATTGCTGAAGAATCATGCAGACATCTGTTATCACCCAAAGGTGAATTTTGATTTGAAATAATCCTTATCCCCAAATAAAATCTGTCGCTTGGGTCATTGCTTCTATAAAATGTTTACTGGTTTTTATTTATTTTTTTTAACAGAAGCAAGAACAGTTTAGATCTGTTCTTGTCAGTTTATCATATTTGGTAAGCCATGTAAATAATCTGATAATGTAGGTAGGTATAAACCAGCAGATGCAAAAAGCATTTCAGAGCTCCCAGCTATACAGTCATATTGAAGGCCACTGTCACTGAGCTCATGTACCAGCTCCTCTTGTGCATTATTTTTTTGTGAAGTAAATCTGGGTGTTTGGGCCAAACGGGATCAGCAGCAGGCACCAGACGGAGACAAGTGCCCCAGCACTCATGGGCTGCTTACTCCAGGCACCAGCCTCCGATGCTGTCCTTGCCAAATATTCTGTAAGCAGGTAAGTGTGCTGGACATGTGGTTTAATATTTCCTATTGGGTGAGCTGCCTGGTCGGTGCAGTCACTCCTTTTTTTAGTTTTCTTGCGTAAGAGTGTTGGCAGCTGTTCTTCCAAGAGACATGGTTTTCTCTTCTTTGTCTGGATGCCAACTGAAATCAGTTGGACAACTTTAAATCTTCTATAAAACAGCTCTCTAAGTAAAAGCTTTGCTTTAAGGTGTCTAAGTACCCACAAACCCCCTAAAAATAATAATAAGTTCCCTCTTGTTCAGAAATAGAGCTCTTCTACCACTAGGAGTGCATGAACTTGCCTTGCTTGGCTTTTTTATGGCCTTCTTCTATTGAAAGAAGCAAGGCCTGGAGATGTCAAGTGACAGTCCAGGCATGTTTGGGGGCTGAAACCCAAATTCTTGAGTCTCAATGAAGTTACTGGAGTGCAAGGTTAGTTCTTACTCTTTGTCTGTTATAAAGGAAAAAAAAAGCAATTGAAGGTATTTTATAATCCTCTCTCCCCCCCCTCCCCCAATTAATTTGTTCATGAAAGCACATAAAAAAACACGGAAGCTAAGGGCTGAGGAAGAGTGCCTTCCTGCAAAGATCTGAGTACTGTTGATTTCCATAGGAGACAGAGCACAGCTAGAGCTGGGATGAAGCCCTCTGCTTCCTGCTAGGTTGTATCTTGCTTGTGTGTACTCACTTAAATAAATGGCTAAATCTGAGTCAGGAAGGCAATTCCCTACAGGTGAGGTGTGCTAGAATTGTCAGCTGGTTTTGCTACCCACTTGTGTGGGTGGCCTGATCTTCAAGTAGTCATTGAGCATATTCACCCCACAAGTTCTCATTTCTACAGTAACTTTATGGCTTTGCAGTATTGTATACAGGCTTCAGTTTGTTACTGGGTGTTGAAAAATATGTTATAGAATTACAGAATCATAGAATAGATAGGCTTGGAAAGGACCTTAAGATCATCTAGTTCCAACCCCCTGCCAGGGGCAGGGATGCCTCACACTAGATCATGACATAGAATCATAGAATCATAGAGTAGTTAGGGTTGGAAAAGACCTTAAGATCATCCAGTTACAACCCCCTAGCCATGGGCAGGGACACCTCACACTAAACTGTGCCATGCAAGGCTTCGTCCCACCTGGCCTTGAACGCTGCCAGGGATGGAGCACTCACAACTTCTTTGGGCAACCCATTCCAGTGCCTCACCACCCTAACAGGAAAGAATTTATTTCTTATATCCAATCTAAACCTCCCGTGTTTAAGTTTGAACCCGTTACTCCTTGTCCTGTCACTACAGTCCCTAATGAGGAGTCCCTCCCCAGCATCCCTATAGGCCCCCTTCAGATACTGGAAGGCCGCTATGAGGTCTCCACACAGCCTCCTCTTCTCCAGGCTGAACAGCCTCAACTTTCTCAGCCTGTCTTTGTAATGTTCTGTAATAACATGTAACTAAGTAAAATGGATTTTCTTTTAGGTTTTCTTTGGCCTAAGTGTATGTGGTGTATTCTCTTCAACTCACTGAGAGAATTGTCTACTGAATGAGGCATGGCCAGGGTATCAGGAGACTTGTATTTAACTCCCAGGTCTGTCAAAGTTTCCTGTACAATGACTAAGTGAGTCAATTAGGACTAAATCTACTGAGAAATTTAGGGATGTAACTTCAGGTGATCATGAGCCCTTTTTGGTTGCCACTGAATCCTTAGTTCCGTAATTGCTAATTTAGGTCATGCAGCCTTATGGCTTCTGAGAGCCTCTTTCCTCAGAAAATAATTCTTCCCATGGACATTCAGGAGCCAGGGAGTAAAAGCCAGGATTGATGACTGAATGGCTTTAGCAGTAAGTTTATACTGAAAGCATTTGAGTTCATAAGGCAAACATAAGCATGAGATCCTTCAGGTACTACACTGGATGTCCTTAAAAAGGAAGAATTTTACCAAGTTGGAGTTTGGCCAGGGCAGCAGACTTAAATCTACTACTCTTGAGAGGATTACTTCTGGTACTCTTGTAACACAAGTGCATAAGTTTAGCTTTTCACCTGGAAAACAGCATTTCAATTCACATCCTGCTAAATTCATCCCTTGGTATCAAATCAGTGGGAGCAGATAGGTGTTACAAGTTGCCATGGTATCTCCGCAGTGATTTCCACTATATGGTTTCCTTGAGGAGCAGTGTCTTTTATGCAAGTACTGGACTTTTCACAACATTGCTTCCTGGGACAGTGTGTTTGTATTATGTGCTTCTTACTCTATTTTATGTTTTCAGCTATAACTTCGAAAACTGAGCTTTTCAGCTCAAACCCTTTTCTTGGGTAACACAAACTTTGTATGTGAAATGTTACAAGCTTAAACCAGGTGCTCTTTGATCGCTGGGTCTGTCCACCTTTGCAGAGCTGGTTGGCAAGTAATGTGGTGACAGCTTGGATGTATTTCGGGAAGCCTGCAGCACAGCACAGAGGCTTCTTGACATGGGGGTGGCCTGTATTTAGGAATGAATTAAAGTTTCATTCTTCTTGTTAAGGGTGTCACAAAGGTTTCTTGCTGCTCTCCAGAGGAGATGGGCAGCTGAGCTGTTCAGAAGATAAAAGCTCGCTGCCAAATCTGTTGAGCAAATAACTGGCTGTGCCTTCAACGTGCAATGATACCATGACTATTCAGAGAAAACAGCACTGAAGATGTCTGACAAAGGTGAAGTCTCACATACTTTAATTTCCCAAGCATATTACTCAGAAATTTAGTTATGTATTACAGTGAAATGCATAGAGCTGTTCAATTCTGTACTCTGAAGGGCTTTTGTGACATTTTGCAAAAATACAGAAATAAGTGGCACCTTACAGCTATTATGTTTCAGAGGCTTGCCATGTTTTCAGGAAGCACTAAGATAGCCAATGGAGATATTTTTTCTCTTAGTTTTAAAGCTTTGATTTTATATGTATTCCAGGGAAACAGGATTAGGTTTAATTAACAGTACTTTTAAAAAGTGTGAATTAATTTGCCATCATACTTATTCTATAATTTAATTAATATCTTAATGGATACTTGCATTAATATTTTTTGGTCCCATCTGCCCTGCTTTCCCTTGCAAATAAACATTCATGTTATAGTTAGCAAATTAGTGGGTGCTGAATAACAGAATTGCCTTTTCTTCTGTGGTCCAGACTGATTTTGAAACTGAAGTGACATTCGTGGAAGGGCAGGCACCACTGAGTTACAGGGCAGTACATCCATATTCAGTTTGGGATGAAGTGCACTTTTGAGATGTCTCTCCCAGCTGTCCCCACTTACTTGGTTTTGGCTGGCATTAAACAGTAGTTTTGGAGTGCATGAACTGCATTCTTTTCAGGTGATACTAAACTGAAAGACAAGATGTGGCATTCAGCCTATAGGGCAAGACTGGGGATAATATGAAGTAAAATATCAAAGCCTAAAATGTGTGTGCTCTTGGTGTCAAAACCTCTGCATCAACAGTTCTACCTACAGAGTGGTCCATGCTACTTGCTAATGTAGACCTATCTAAAAAGTAGCACAAACTAGAGCCTTTTTCTGTTGAGTATTTCCAGAAAACAGGGTATATTCCTATAGAAATAGAAACCTCAGGATTTGTAGTTTTTTTCAGTAGCCAGAAAAGAAATAGCATTCTTGTGCATTATTATAGATTATTTAATTTGCACCATGTGAATGCCTGTGCAATTGAAAGATTAGAAATACGGATACCAGGAAATAGTTTAATATGCTGCTCTAGATTCACTGTATTGCTAGATAATCAGTTTTTGATGGAAGATGTGGCTAATGTGTTGTCTCCTTTATAGTCAGCACCTTTTAATTATGTTTCCTCTGTTCCACTCTTCTTAAAAAATGAAATCACTTCTAATGAAACTTAAATAAAGATGCTTCAGATTAACCCAGCTATGTGTATTGTCTTCTTACAGCTGTAATAAACCTACTATGATAACTGCATGATACACCAGCACATACATACACTTGTACACACACAGAGGGCCAAGACAAACTGATTAGCATTCCAGCTGTTGCTAATAAGTGTTTTGGCATATATATTGAGTTCTTATGAGTCCTTGCATCTGCCTCACTTTCATCAGCCTGGGCTGATCTCCGTCCCTGGCAGGATTTCTTGCAGCTCAAGGAGGATTTTCATTATGCTCACTCGAATGGTCATTTCTTCATATGACATGTTGTTTTCTCTGAAATCCTCTTTTCTTGGACCCTGCAGGAAAGCATCAGAGTGAGGCATACCATGAATTATTTATTGGAGTGACTGGGTCAGGCATGTGGCAACAGTTTTCTAAGTGCAAACCAGTGAGCAGAATAGAAGCAATTTGGTGTGATTTTCTGCTTATAGTGGCTTTTCAGTCTCTAAGAGCCAAACTTAAGCATATATATTGAAGTGGAATCTGGAGTGCTTTCTGACTTTCTGAGTTGGCATGATCTTTATGTGTCTTTAAAGCACAAGACTTGGAAACACTCCTCTTCTACGGCGTCTGTCTCAGTACAGCCAAGCATTCAGCTGTGCCTGCAGTTTCTGGAGGAGGAGCACACAACTGAGGAAGAGGAAGACCTGCTGGGAAAATTAGCTGTGGGAAAGTCCAAGTGTTGAGGGAAAGAGGGTCTGGACCTTGAACCTCCTTGTGGACTACTCAGTGAGAAGGCCACATGGAAGGATTTGCAGAGGAGTATCCTGGTTGTTGTCTACAAGAGGTCTGTCTGGGCAAGGATAGCAGAGAAGACCTAAGAGTATGTACTGCCAGAGCTTTCCTGTGAAATACTGAAGCAGATCAGGCTGACCACTGCAACAGATAGCTTCCTGTTGGTTTAGTAGGCTAAGTCTCCAGTAGTACATGGAGAGCAGAACCCTGTTCCCCTGATACTTGTCTGGAAGTAGTGGCAGAAAAGGACTCCTAAGCTTTAACAACAGCTCCCAAAACTTGGTATGATAGGAAAATAGGAGCCCTAGAATACGGACCTTCTGGGAACAGCCAGTTTGCGCTGCCTGTCCAGAATATTCATGATTCCTTGGAAAAAAGGGAAAACATATTTGAAGACACTGGAAATCCAGATAGCACATAGCTGTCACCTATTTATCGGGGGAAAAAAAAAAGGCAGGCCTAATCTTTTCACTTTCCTTCTTTTAAAGCACAATGACAGTTAATGATTAATAGACACAATCCTTGATGCTGCCAGCAGGAAGCCAGCCTAAGTGTGGGGAAGTTTAAATAATTGAAGGGAAAATGTGACAGAGGCAGCTATTAGTTCTTCTGGGTAAGAAAGTCTTCATTGCCTGCTATTTGCCCAAATAAAAGGGAAAAACTACTGTCTGAGTAGCACAATCTGTAGACTTCATGATGTAGACATGTGGGGAACTTGATGTAGACTTGGGGACAAAACAAAAGTCTGAGTGTTTCTAAATTAGTAGAAGGCGATACAAACACAGCTCACCCTCCCACCCACCCATTTTTAATTGTGTTACAATGCATTATTGGGCTTGCAACATAACCAGCTTGTCAGAAATAACTGGGCAGCATTCAGAAAAAACACCTGAGCACTCTATAGCAGAAAGAATGATGTTGCATGAGGCACTTGCCTTCACAGAATGACTTCTCTCCACAGACATCCTGCCTGTCATGGGAGACCCTGTGTACTTGCAAAGAACATCAGTAATTTTTAGGGCTGAGCAAATCAAAGTGGCAAATGTTGAGCAGAAAACTAGCTTTAGTCTTCCCAAACTGGGAGATGAAAACCAGAAGTATCCAAAAGAAACAAACACTTTCCGAACAGCAAGCTTTGGTTTGTTTGCTGAACCATCCATTCTGGAGATCTGTGTCATGGATGTAAGTGGAGAATATTATTTCAGATTTTTGTCAGGAGAATAAGAGGATCTTTTGCAGCATTTTTTAAACAAACTGTAGATTACTGCTTCATCTGACATTTTGCATAATTTAGTTCCCTTTAATATCTAGCCAGAACAAGTTCCGTATCACAGGCTGTCCTATCTTCTACAGAAAATTCTCTAGAACATAATTAGTCTTCTTTTTGCACAAGCAGTAACATTAAGGCAATTGTTAAATGTGTTCATTTAACTGGTAATATAAAACGAGAGGGTGGAAGCAGTAGTTACATCTGGTCCTTGACAGCATTGCTCCCTTGACAGAGCTATCCTGACCTGTGAGGTGATTACGGCAGCTGCCATGGCCTGTGCAATGATAGAAAGGCATGCTGATGCCTCTCCCTGAGCTTCCAGTCAGCTATGGCATTCTGAGAGAAAGCCATGGTAGTATGTATAAGGAAAATCATTCAGCAAAATAGATTTGAGATCCTTGACTGTGGCAGAATTTCTTACAGAATTTTCCTTCCCTCTGATAAGGTCTTGGTGCTAGTTCTAGGATGCTGCTTTCATTAACTGGTTGTCTTGCTTCTGTATAACTTTCTTAACAACAGGACAGTATTGCTTCTTGTGGCTTATAGCTCCTGAAGGAATGTATAGAGTCTATGTAGATTAGATATACTCAGCACAGCTGTGCTAGCCAGGCAGGGAACTACATAACACCCAGGTCATGGGGATGACTTTTAAACACTGCAGAGATTTCAGAAGTTTGATATGAGCCTGCATAAGAAAATCTTTTTCCTCTAACATTTTACATTGCTCCTATCACTTGCAGGTGGCAATGAGCTAACACCTTTTCAGTTGAGATTCTCACTCTTGGACCATTTAATTAAGATCCTGATGCATGTGGAGAGTAAGAACCAGAATTAATTTTAACCACTTTTCATCCAGTGACTCCTGAGAGTATTTTAAAAGGTCTATAAAAATACAAGGAGATTGGCCAAACATAAGCTTGTACTTAATATCCCAGTGAAGATTGTTATTGCACAACTTATTTCTACACTGACATTTAACTATTTAAGCATGTTCACTATGCTTTCATCAAAGGAGAAGTATGTGACTTTGTGTAATGTTAAGTAGCTGTACAAAACCAAAGTTGTGTGTCCACTTGAAGTATTCCAGAAAGGGACAGAAACAATGTAAGGGAGGGTAGTAGAGGTTAATGCCCTTTTCATGGAGTTTTTAAATGAAGGGCAACCACAAATGTGTTTGATTTCTTTTCCCAGAGGAGTCACACTCAATAATACTAGGAACAAAAGCTGAAGAGAGAAACTGGAGTTAAGGGACTTGAGAACAGAAAATACTAGTGATTCCTTGGATGTCAATGAGAAGAAAGACCCCAAAAGAGAGAAAAGTAAAGTAGCAAGTAAAGTCAAGAAAGAGAAGCTCATAGAGGAGGAAAGAGACTGTAGCTGTGGCAGGAGAAAGATGATTGAATGCACAGGAGTAGGAAAAGCTCCCTGATCCAGACTCAGAAGCATCTAGTGACATTACAGACAGCTCCTATGCATGAATGAAAGTGAGTGATATGTTCTGTTGTTTATTTAAATGTGAAACATCTATAATAGCATTTCCTGGAGGCATTTTGCCTGCAGAGACTTGGGATGTAGCAGCTACCTTCCCACAGTGACAGTCAGTGTAGAAAACTGCGAAAGGACGTGTCTTGATCCCATCACTACTTCCCATCTGGTAACACTGAGATGATTTTTTCCTTCCCTACTTGACAGCTCTGCAGGAAAAGGCAGCTGCAGTCAGATACCAGAGTGGTGCCTAAGGGAAGGGTCTCAGAGAAGCATTACAGGAAGGTGCAAGAAAGGAGCAGGGCCCCACTTGGAGGCTGAAGGAGCGAGTAGAATCTGAAGGCTTAATCTGCCAAAGAGGGGGCACACATAGTCCTGGTGGAGGGTGAGCTGGACAATTTTGTTGCATTGAGTTTTCTAAAGCAAAAGTCATGCATTTAGTGTGATCTTTTAGAGGAAATGTAATATAATTATTTCTTTTGAGCAACAATTTTTATGTGGACAGTTTGTGTGTTTAAGCTGTTGACAGCAATTCTAATGCTGCTCCTCATAGAGCTGAATTTCAGAATAGAGGCTTAATTTTTATTCATCAAATAACACATTCTAAGTCTGCAGTGATTCTGAGTGAGACTGGGGAAAAATAAAAAATGTGTGTGACCTGTTTTGATTGCTACATCTGTCATGTTTCTCTAATCCAGATTTTTCTTTCCATTATTTTAATATCTTTGAGGATGATAAATTATTTCTAAGCATAGAAATGGTGAAAACTACAAGAAGTGGCTGTAAGAATGCTTAGATATTGCACTTAGTGAGGTTAGTTTTCATTAAAACCCCACCATATTTACAAAATACTCAGAACTCTTTTATTATATCTCCTGGGCTATTATGTCTCCTGCAATTCTCAGTGGATATTCTCCTGAAGCTCCTGTGAGTTCTGGAATTCTATTCTTATTTTAGCACATGAGAAATTGATTCACCAACCAGCTTGCTTAAGCTGATGAGAAAGTCTGTGTTAGAGGTAGGTGCTACCAGATTTCAAATCCCAGACCAATATTTTAAACCCACATTTTAAACAGGTAGTTACTTGGCTGGATCATCGTAGTAATTTCAATTTGAATTTGTCACATCAAGCTGACTAAAGTAATATATTCAGTGAATATATATTCTTAACTCTATTGTGGTTCTTTTGAGGTAGGAAAGGTGCTGCAGGTGCCTCCTACTTTCATTTCTGAGTTGGCTTGCAAAGAAGTTTAATCAGCTTTTAGTCACTGAAAAGTATCTCCAGCTAAAGAGTTCACCTACTTACAGAAAGATCAATAAAATCATAAGGGAACTGTCAATGTTTCCTTTCCGTATCCATGGTGTAAAGACACTCTATCTACTAGCAAGAACATTATCATTATTTCTCAGAAGAAAAGGAGATTCTTTTTCTCTGTTTATTGGAAGCATCTTTCAAGCTTTCATCTCAAGATTCAGACAAGTAGGCTTAACTGTAGGCTTTTCTAAAGATCAGCTTCTTATGACCAAGTGTGCAAGTGTGGATTAGTTAAGCAAGGTCACTCATCAAGGCTGTGTCCTTACCCTCTGTGAGTATATGACAATGGGATTTTTTTTCAGTTAAGAACTGGACTGGAGCCATTTTGGTTTTGAAATTTTCCAAGTAATTTTTTTTTTTAAACATTCAGATATTTTCAAAATGGAATGTACTTGCTGTGCCTTGGAGCTATTCTGTGAACTTGGAGCATTTGCCTAATTTATGTCGGCCAATAAAAAGAATGTTGAATTCACTGGGCTTTGGTCTAAAATACCAGGGTTTGTGCTTTTGGATAGAGGTAGGGATTTTGATTTCCAGCTCCACTGCTTGCTTCTGACTTTGGGAAGGTCCTGGGGACTTGCATATCTGGACCATCAGGGGCTCTTGATTCCACTGGGTTCCATATATTAGAACACTCAGTGAACATTTGGCAGAAGCTTTTCAAGCCTGACATATTTTAATAAAACAGTTTGTGTTCCACACATTGACATTTTCTGACAAGCATTAATCAGAAAATTTCTGGCAAGTTTAATTCCTGTGTAACAGGAGCCATAAGCAATCCTATAACAATGGGATATATTTGGGTCAAACTACAGCATGCATCTTCAGTACCAAATTAATATCCTCTCTTCTGTTAGTCCAGGCAGCTCATAGCTAGTCAAAACACAACAGAAGATGATATTAAAAATTACTGAGCAGTGGCTAAAACAGCCAGAGAAGTGGTAATGTGTCATCTAATTATCTTGATACTTGAAGAGGCACTGCTGCTACTTAATTCAAGTTATATATTTTACATATATATATAAAGCCATTGTACTATGACTTTGACTGATTTAGTTGCCTTTGTTTAGTCAGAATTAAAAGCAAATTTTATGAGAAAATAACCTTGAAGTGTCCTACAAAAGTTATTCAGAATGTGCAAGTATCCAGAATACACCTTATGAACAAGGATGATTCTCTATTAAATTAATAATAAAAGATGTGGGCAATAACTCAATCGTGTTTTCTTGAGAAACCTGAAATCAGGTTTCCTTAAACACTTTTATGGTAGATAGCTGTAGGTTTTCTAAGGAATTAATCTCAAGTTCCAAATTGTGTTATCACTGCCATATGGATTATCTTTGCCTCACCCACCTGGGCACCACAAATTGTTGGTGACAACATCTATAGCTCCTGCTCTGATTCTGTGCTAGATTATTTTAAAACAGAGATAGCGATGTTTCAGAATTACCGTCTAGAGATGTGATTCTGCCTTGGGAGCATAGCCTGACATAATAGCATAGCTACTTAACTACATTGCTAGAAGGATAAGATTTTAAACACCTGTTCAGATATGAGTGATACATTTACTTCCCATATCTCTACACTGAAAACTCATTTTGCTCCAAAGATAAAATACTTCCTCCTGCCAAATCCCTAAACACCCTCATTTCCACCCAGGAACCTATTGACCCCTCAGAAGCAATCTGTTCCTCCCAAACTCAAATCAGCTGGTTCCAGATGGAAGAGGTCCATGCAGTGGAGCAAGCTTTTGAGAAAGGTGATTGGACCAAAAGTACATACATGCTTGTTTGCCACTCTTTCAAATTGCTCCCAACATATCACTCTGCTTAGAACATGTACTTACAGAGTAGTTGTAGCCCACCTGTGGGAAACAAGATGTATTCAGGCTTTTAGGAGAAGTATGTTAGCCCTATTAAGAGGTTATAGAACAGGATGGAAAAGGTTTATTTAGTACCCAAAAAGCAAGTCACAAATATGATGGAAGCCAAATGCTAGGTGAAAAACAATCTGGCTTGGGTTCAACTTAGTTTTTACACTATGTGTCATATTTTTCATTGTGCGCTTGAGAGACTTCAGGTCTAGTACATGGTAAAGCTGTGTGCTCTGGCAAGTCCATATGAATATGGAGTTCTGATACAGATAGTGCTCAGAGGCCAGTTACAGGGAAGAGCATATAATACCTAGACTAATGCAGCCTAGACTAATGAAAGTGTGCTTCTTGAACTTACACTGGAATAAGATCTGCATGTAGCAGGCCAGACCAAGTAATCTATAAATAGCATGGAAAATGCCTGCTGGGGAGATATTCAGAATGTAGAAGTAATTCATACTCGTAAGCCCAGGAAGCAGAATTTAAGAGGCTACAAGAGTGTTTCATACTCCTAGCAATGTATTTGCTGTTGTAAAATCAAACTCTTCGTGTTGACACTCAAGTTTCTTCTGTGATTCTGTAATCTAAATGCAATTTTGAGTGAGGATTTTGTTTAGAAGTCAGAAAGCTCTGCAGAAGACAGGAAAAACTCATTGGCAAGTTAAATATTGTTAAGCTAAATCACACTGTGCAGACCTTCTGTGAAAAATTATCCCCAGAACTTACTGTGCTGCTTAAATGAGGCCTGCAGTAAGAAGCAAAATTATTTGCACTGTGAGCAGATTAATTAATTTCCTATTCTATGGGACATGCCTACAGTGGGAGTAATTCTTCAGTGTCAGTTTGGCAACAAAATTTATATCTGTCTGTACACCTCTTCTGAGATAGAGCTAGTAATCCTTCCATTAAAGGCTTAAATACTTCTTTGACACTAAAACACTTCTTTTATTTCATAAATATCTGGTGCCACTTATTTTAAACTGAAGAGAAGTGAGATATATTGCCTCGCGTGCCATAGCAAGCTATGAGCATGGAGTTAATGAGCAATGTTGAAGTGCACCTTTTTCAAAGCAATTACTGCAATAAAACTTTCTATAGCACATTCTGTAGGCCTATAAAAAGACCTGTCAATATTGCAGATGTCTGGTGTAAGTTTTTCATTGCTGCAGTTGACTTTAACAGGTATAATGGCTGATTTTTGAAATTTTGTTTCAGAAACTGTTAGCAGTGCTGATCCCAGCAGAACAATGAATATAGTGCTGTGTAGTACAAGCACTTCTCTCAGCATTTATCCGTTCACTATTTGTGTCTTGACCCAAATCTCGGCTGCACTGAGCTCTGCAAGGACCAGGCCTTTAGGATTGGTTATCTGAAGGGAATTAAAGACAAAGAAGTAACTAGTGTCCACTTAACCGTGGCTATTCTGAATAGAAATGGTGGAACCTTCTTTTGAGAGAATCTCACTAATTTCAGTGCATGTTGGTTCAACATCTTAAAGTGCATCATCTCTTTTTCCTCCCCAACCTGGACCAAGTCTTTTTCCTCCCTCCCTCTCCCAACACCCCAAAATCAGGGTAAGTAGTGCAGATGGGCAAACTGGCCTCCTTGATGTTTCCTGGGATGGGTTTTGTCTGACCAGGAGAAGCTACATATGTCTCAGGCTTCTTAAGATAAAATATGGAGTGTCAATAAAAGTAGCATCGTTCTGGTAATTGTATTTACATGCTAATAAAACCATTGTGCACTTGTTTAAATTGAAACAGAAGTTTCATTTTTATCTGGTCGTCTCATTTAGTTATTCTTCTAAGTATTGGTCAGAGGAATAAGGGTGTCAGTTCTTCATCAAGCAGAAATGCAACAGGAACAAAGCTAAACGGCATTTGAATGCTCTGACTTTGTATTTATCTTATAGGATTTTACCTGAAGAAAAAGATCTGTGGATAGTACAACTGTCAGATGCTGTTCTATGTAAGGCATGAGGACAAGCTGGATCAAGGTAACATATGTAAAATGCAAGACAAATGTTATTTCAAATGCATGCTGATGTTTATTGAGACCTTGCAGAGTCATCATTAAATTTAATTTGATATAAAGGTCTTTAATAGAAACTGCAATGATTGCAGTGCTGCTATTGCTGCTTTGGGGATTTTATCAATATTACAAAAAATTTTATGAAATCTCCAGAACTGTTGCCAAGGAAGAGACAAGGCCGGAGCACTCAAATTGTGGCATTGAACCAGAAGAAAATAAGTAGAAATTGTCAACTTTTTACAAAGCAGTCTTATATTTCAGCTCTAGAAAACAAAAGAGCTAACATGTATCAGTGCTAAGCATGCTATGTAGAAGTCATTTGAACTTGTCATCCATTAAAGGTTAGTAGTAGAGCAAAATGAAGGGGAATTTACCATTGCTTCACATTAGAGGTGAGTGAAGTTTGAAGCACTCCCTTTATCTGATCTATTTGACACACTTTGTATATAAATTTTATGGGGTGTGTGTGTTTTAAAGTTACTCACTGTATATCATCTGTATAGATTATAAGACATCACCTCAACCAGTGTAATTGTTTGACAGTTTAGGTGTACTTCTGAATGAAGGCTCATGAAGCTCATTTCTTTTGGAAACTGCAATCTTAGACTTGGTGAAAAACTATAACTTCAGGTGTTATTTTTTGACACCAGTGTACTTTAAAACTTACACGGGTATGGCATGAGGATCTGTTACTGACTGTATACTTTCAAATGAATGAATGTGAACTGAGTGCATATGGTGTGTCATTTTCCAGCAGATAAACCAAACTTTGTGCTATTTAAATATTTAAATGCCACCAAGAGGTGGCAGCCTTCACTCAGTTCCCTCTGGACTTGTCCTCTGATGCAGGTTGACCAGATGTGTGTCTGGTGTTGACACACATATGCAATGGTTGATGGATATCTAGAGATATATCCTCAGACTGTCTCAATGCTGTTGGTATTCTGTATTATTGATTTAATGATAAAATAACCAGAAAAAGACAAACTGTATAGGAAATTAAGTTAGTTTTGACAAAGACTGGGCACTACTTCACCTTTGCTGCCATTCCCAGTCTCTGATGGATAGAAATGTTCATCTGGTTCTCACTGGAAGTTCTGGACAGTATAGATACTTGTTGGATTCATAAGAAAATGCTTACAAAATATTATTAAAACCTGATTCATGTGCTTTTGTTACATATTCATTTTTTTTTAACATAATTAAAGTTATCAGAAAACACATCATGTTATGATTTCCTCCCCTCTGGAGGAAGAAACGTGATGGCCACTCTGTGCAGTTTTAATGGATGTGTCAGGTATCTGCATGCCAGACAGTTATCAAAAGAATCCAAATATGCTGTTCATTAATAAGATACTGAAAATATATTGGTGATAATGATTGTTAATTATTTCTTCTCTCTTGGAGGATAGTATGGAAAATCTAACATAAAGAGTTAAGGAAGGATTTTTGTAGGTTAGTTTTCTGAGATATCTAACTCAAACTGGTCATTTGGGCTGTCATCATTCAAGATGAGAGAAAATATCTTGATACACTCTACCTTGCATCCTGAGAGGCTTTTGAATAGATGAACTGAACAGCTGGCTAAACCTGCCCATCTCTCCCTGCAGACTGTGGAGGAAGCCTAGGTAGCTAGTTTAGATTGGATCTGAATTTGAAGAATTAAAGTGAGATGTCCTCAATCTTTGTGTCTTTAAATTATATCTGAAGGTAGACATTCGTTTTCATAATTCTTCTAAGTCCTTGTGGACATGTGTGTGAATAAAGGACACATAAACAACATATTTCTGCTCATCTTTGTTGCTTCTTATTTACATTAGGAAGAGATGGTGGGAAAGAGCACATCCCTTTTTCTGGAACATTTTGCACCTTTGAGAAGATGGTGTTTAATTATTTCATGAAAATCCTGTAAAATTTATAGCTAACTAAAGTTTCTAAAACATGATTGAGACCAAAATGTATATGAGGTAGGACTTTATCTTGTGAGATTTTGACTCCTTATATTTTGCCTGGTGAAGCATGTAATAGCTTTGATTTTAGTTTTTCTGAACTATGAGGAATGCTGAGAGAAACCAGATTGAGATATGATGCTCTGTTTGAGATTTAATCTTCCATATGCCTTTTGAAAGCAGATCAGTAATTTCCATCATCATTTACATTAATAAAATTCCAGAAAAGCATGTTAGAGAGTGATTTCTCTCTTGGTCATAAAAGTTCTTGACATTTGAAGAGTTCCTTCAGTTTCTGTAATGGAAACATCACAGATGAAGCAATGGAAGGGCAAAGGAGTCAGCACAGATAACCCAGAAGCAGTGGCTGTAAGAAAAATGCAGCTGTGTGAGCATGCTGCCAGTGTCTCATTAGATCACAGCATTCATCCGCTGTTTCTGTGACCTAGACTGGCTTTTGCACGTTGCTAGCTTTCATGCCACTGTGAAGGTCCTTAGAAAGGTAATTTAAAACACAGGGCACAGTCTCCAGTTTTTAAACTGTTCCACCATTCCCTGGTTTTAACACTAGCAATTTTGAGGAAAGCAGGTATCTTTTATGTGATGGGGATACTTGTAGTTTTCTTATTTCCAGGAATAAGATCTGCAGTATATGTACTAAGAAACTCTGAAGGATATTTATAATGCTCTTAGTCTTATTTGTGCACTTCAGAGGCTTCTTGTTCTGATTGGAGACAACATATGCATGTCTTAGGCTATTTAAATAAATGAATGTCTGGGCTGGAATAATCTGTGCAGGGATGAAGAAGAGAGGAAGGTTAAAAGCAAAATGAGATCATTCAGAAGATTTACAATCAGCTGTGAAAGATGTTTCCCTGCACTAAGGCTAATCAAGACAATGAATTTTCATGTTTGTCTTGTACTACAGAGGAAATTGAATCAGACGTCTCCTGGGGATTCCTTCATTATTTGGTATTCACACACTGGCACCCACACTTTTTCAGCTGCTGGCAATGAGATAACTTTGATGCACATACAGTAACTAGGCTTCTTGCAAGGAAGTCAAGAAGCAACATTTACTAACAATCCCAAACATTAGATATGTTATCTAACAAAAAGAGGTCCTACACTTAGATAAGGAGAGTGTTCATTTCCTAGCTGTAGGGTGGTCCAGCTTTGTCAGCTGCATGGGACATATCTGGGTTTTAGGATCCCTCATGGGCTGAGTTTTGTTCTCACTGCTGGGAGTGGGGGAACAGCTGTTGCCTGATGCAAAGAGCTGGGTTGCACTGCTGGGTTGTGTATGGGGCAATGCTTGTGGCTGGTGGCAGGAGGTGAAAGCTTCCCGCTTGCAGCAGCAGCCCTGTGGGCCCTTGTGGCAAACCATGGCTGGTGCAAAACCAGGAGGAGGCACTGTTTGGGCTGAGTTCCCTGAGTGGGCTGCTTCCCCTCTCCTTTGGGTAAGGGGAAACAAGTCAGGGCTGCTGAGTAAGCCAGGCTGCTTCAGAAATATGTATTTATAAATCAAAGAGAACTAAAAACCTACATAACAGCAGTATGCCCTTTTTTTAAGACAGAAGGTTGTTATTCTTTTACTGATTGAGCTTTGGTATTGGGGTTTTTTTTTGAGAGGGACACAAAATGAAAAGGGACCCTCTAAGTGTCTTGCTTTGGGTAAAAAAAGAGACACTACAAAGTAGTAAGTCAGCTGAAACTGTAACGTACAGATGTAACCAGAGTTAAATGTGACTCAGGTGATCTATTTTAGGAGATTAATCTTGGTTGGATTAACCTGTCCTGGTGCTAGTACATTGTGGTTTTGTGGTTAAGACTTAGTCAATTCCTTTCTGTTATCTCAAGATTCATAAGCTATCAGCCAGTCTTTGACTTCAGTATCTGCAAAAGGCCTAGGTCAGTAAAAGAAGACTATCCAGCAATCCCTGGCACATGTAAATGTCGCAGAATAACTGTTCTGTTTTTATTAGGTCTAAAAGAGATAATTAGCTTTTTTTTTTATCTGCAAAAAGGAACATGATATACAATTTGATTAAAGAAAACGTGTTCCAGATTGCACAGAACTACAGTATTCATAGATAAATTAAGAGCAGCTAAAAATCTCTCAAAACTTCCACTTCATGAAAGACAACTACTCAAACCAAGCATTTTTTAAAAAGCAATGCCATTAGCTTTCTCTAAATGAAACAGGCAAGGTTTCACTAGAATTAACAAAGTTACTGACATTCCAGCTCTTTGTAAGCTCTCAAAGCCAAATGAGATGGCTCTGAACTCATTGCATAGAAAGAACAATAAAGTCAGCTTTCCCTGCTGTGCTATGGAGCATGTGTTCCCAATCTGGTCCTGACGAGATGGGCAGGTGAGGGGGCACCTGCACCTAGAAAAGCAGAGAAGAAAGCCGTGCTACTCTTTGTGTGGCTTCCTGGGTGTTGCCTTGTGCTCTTTGACTCTCCTGCTGTAACAAAGGTAACTGGGGGATTGGTTTGTTGGTTCTGTTTTATTAAAAGGAAATGCAGTGAGACGTAAGTTTCTGTCTGCTTGTTACCTGAATGTTGAAGGAAAAAAGGGTAAAGGCTCTGTTTTTTCCAGGCACTGGGGAAGAAAAAGAGGCAGATGGAAGTTTCTCGTAGGGGTCTGTGGGTTTCTTACCAAGAAAAGCTCTAGGAGTTAGGGTTAGGAAAAATAATTAAAAGGATGGGGATTCTGAAGGTGTGGGAGTGTTTGTGTTATTTTAGTGTGCTTCAGCCTATTCTGATATTTTAGTGCTAGGCATAGAAAAGATATCCCATGATTGTTCCTACATGTATATAAATTGAGAGGGAATGCATGACTCCATTAAGGGAAGGACACAGTCTCAAACTGCGCCAAGGAAGGTACAGATTGATTATTAGGAAGAAGTTTTTCACGGAAAGAATAATAAAATATTGGAACGATCTACCCAGAGAGGTGGTGGAGTCACCATCCCTCATGTGTTTAAAAAGAGACTGGATATAGAACTTGATGACATGGTTTAGTGGAGGTGTAGAGCATAGGTTGGACTTGATGATCTTAGAGGTCACTTCCAACCCAGTGATTCTGTGAAGTTGGGGCATTATGTACATGTGTGTGGCTACACAAAAAACACTGTAGATAATCTGTAATGAAGTAAGGGAGGTCTACTGGCTTGTGATAAGGTATTTCTCATGGAAATAAGAGGATGTGGAACAGAGTGAATAGGTTCCTGGGTAAAGTTTTCATAATTTTCCCCTTGACATGAGCTCAGTCCATAATGCCCATCTTGTACAGGCATATTGCAAGGCTGCCCTAAAGAGGGAATAGGCAAAGACTGAGGAGGTGCTTTCCTGTGTTTTAGGTTTTGTAAAGTGGCTATTGTTATTAAAAAGGGTCACACAACAGCATTTCTGATACCTTTATCAAGTGGCAGTGCTAGAGGTGTTGCTCTGATGCAGAAAAAAGGAATCTATGCAAAAGTGTGCAGTTCAGTCTGAGAAATATTTGTGGTTTTTCCCTTATGACAGCTGGAGCCCTAATACTGTAGTCATATTTGAGATGCTTTTTGCTAATGTGCATAATACTCTTCCTTAATGACTGGGAATATCTGTAAATTGTGGGTTATTGAGCAATCTCCTCTCCTCTATATGCACACCCCATGGACATGGTTTTGCTAGCATGGTGAGATGATCTTGGATGTCACTATTCCTTTCTGTAAGAAGGGTTTGTGTGTATTTGGCTCTGCGTTATGCTCACAGCCTCTTTGCATGTGGTAGGAGAGTAAATGGATCCTTGGGCAGCAGCAGGAGAGGGAGAGTGGAGAAGACCTGCTTTGTTTTTAAGCCAATCCATGACCACTGAGTTGCGTTGACTGGATAATTATCCCCACATCACTGCAGAAATGAAAAGGTTGTGTGCTTCTCTTTGGCTATTGTCTTTGGCATGTGTTTACTTTGTACTGAAGCCTAGTTTTCCTCTGACGTAGGCATGGTGAACCCCTTTTTAGTGTGTGTGCTGTTCTTGTCCTGGTTGCTCCGCCGTACATCTGACTGAAGCTTGTATCTGGTTCAGGGTGAGTGAGCAGAAGTAGTGATTGAAGTTTTGCAATGGGGAATTGTGGCCAACAAAAAAAAAGAAGCTACAAACCCCTCGTCTGTGGGAGATGCTTCCCTGTGAGGTACATGTAAGCTTGGAGGAAATAGTTGCCCAAAATCTGTGCAGAGGTCTTTAAACTGTTCCTTGATGGAAGGGTAACTGGGGATTTACCAAACCCTGGAAGCCATCTATGAAAGTGTTATGGAAACACTAACATTTGTGGCAGCAATATAGAATTTCAGGAGTTGCAAGGAGAGCTTCCAGCTCCAGCAAGTCCCTTAGCTGCTTACATTGTGTATGACCCAGCCTGTCTTGGGAGAGGCCAGAAAGAGGAGACTCAGCGGGGCTTTTAAACTGACCCCAAGCACGCAGATGGGGACTTCATTTCCCAGCCTGCCTTGGGAGAAGCCGGAAAGAGGAGACTCGGCGCGGCTTTGCCTCCAGTATTTAAGGCTAAGAACTTCCAGGGAGTACGGTGAACGGGGTCGTGAGTGGACTACAGAGAGGCAGTTTGCGCAGGCAGGGCAAGCAAGCAGGGTTACAGGTTTCCTGCTAGTAAGGCTAGTCTGCTGTTTGCTCTAATTCAGTTAATTGACTGGTTTCTCAGGGCTTTTGGCAGTGATGGTTTCTATGCGTTCAAAACCTGTACTGAGCGTGAGTGTAGGTCACCTAATGGAACCCTCCAAAAAGGATGTGTCTGTACAGACCCCTTCCTGTGCAGAGTGTTTGAGCTTATCAGCAGTACCAGGGACAGAAGACATTTGCCTGAGGTGCGAACAGGTAAGTAATCTCCTCTCATTGGTGGCCAAGCTGAAGGAAGAAGTTGAAAGACTGAGAAGTATTAGGGAAAGTGAAAGGGAAATAGACTGGTGGAGTTCCACTCTTGAAGCTTTGAGGGAGGCCCACCAGGAGTCAGAAGACTCTGGTGCCTCCAACTGCCAAGAAATAGGAGGGCGCCTGGTTGATGAAGAGGATTCAAGATGGGTCACTGTTCGGAGAGGTAATAATAACAATACCTCCCGATCCCCATCATCTACACAGATACCACTTCAGAACAGGTATGAGATCCTGGATCTGGATGATCTAGAGGGTCAACCAGGTGATTTAGAAAACAATAATTTACCCAGTGAGCCTCCCAATGCTTCATCTGTAAGACGAGTCATCACCTCTAACGTCAAAAAGAAAAGAAGGGTAGTTGTAGTGGGGGACTCGCTTCTATGGGGAACGGAGGGTCCTGTATGCTGACCGGACCCAACCCACAGGGAGGTCTGCTGTCTCCCTGGGGCCTGCATTCGGGAGATCACTGAGAAACTCCCTGGGCTGATTCAGCCCTCTGATTATTATCCACTGCTGATAGTCCAGGCTGGCAGTGACGAGATTGAGAGGAGGAGTGTTAGGGCAATTAAAAGGGACTTTAGAGCACTGGGTTGAATGGTTGATAGGGCAGGAGTCCAAGTGGTCTTTTCCTCAGTCCCTTTGGTAGCAGAAAAATTCAATGAAAGGAACAGGAGAGCCCACATCATCAACAAGTGGCTCAAGAGCTG
>NDXB01014094.1:86496-99953 GCA_002631895.1 Agapornis roseicollis
TTTTTTTTTTTTTTTTCTTCTTTTTGTTCCAAGAAACACTTTTAGGAAGTTTGTTTAGGTGCTAGGTGTCACTTTGCTTTAGGAAGTTTTAGTGACTGGCTGCAGTTGTCAGCTCTCCCATAGGGGAAAGAGGGAATGGAAGTCTGGAAGTGTTGTTGGGCTGTGGCTCTGGTCAGCCAGCTGTGCAGGAGAGCAGGACCACCATGCTCAGAAAAGAGCTGAAGACTGAGATGGGAGGTGAACATATTAAAATGCTGCACTTGCCTTGTACTCTTAGCTTGAGTTCACTGGTCATGCATTGCATCAAGCTTGTATTGTTTGCACATGGACCTTTGATCTGGCTTTAACTTGGAGCCAACTGGCTGTGTTAGCAATACTGTTGCAGCTAAGGCAAGTGAGGGGGGGAGCTAGCTTGCTCACAAGCTCCATTTCTATGGAAATATGAAAGAAAGTGGCTCAAAATGTTGGTTCTTGAACAGTTCTGGTTGCAGTTCTGAGAAAAATATTAGAAATATTAGAAGAGACTTGGAAGTAAAATTGTGCATGTGGAGTAGCTCAGTAACAGTGCTTTGCCTCTTAAATTCATTCAACTTCCAAAATATTTCTTCATAGAATGCTGAGAAAAAGTTTCTGTAACCTTTTTTTTTTTTTTTTTTTAAATGTGTTAGTTTTTGAATGGGAGATATTGTTGAGTATTGGAAAGTGGTGAAAAGTTTTGTTAAAGAGTGAGTGCATTAAGAATTCCTAAGTTTTAGATTTACTGAAGCCCAAGAAACTTCTTGGAGTTACCTGTTGCTAACAGTAACCATACTATGTTGTGCTCTGCCAATTGAGTTTTTGTTCTCAGGATGAGCAGAAGGTAATGATAAAATGTTCTTCCTCTTTTGTTTTCAGAGATTATAAAATTTTTCAATGCAATCTAGCTACTAACATATACTAGTATGCTAGGGACAATGTTCCCTGTGAACTTGATGGACAGTCTGCTATGTGTGCACTTCTGTAGCTCATAATTTCTCTTCTTAGGATATAAACCTCCATGGGTTTACATCAGCTAGGGAGTTAGTCTTGCGTGTGCTCTTTACCAAACTTATGCAACACAAAGTGCATTGTTAGCATGGGAATAGCTGTGAAATTGGAACAGGGAAACTCCCTGGCAGGAAAAACTGTATCATGTACACTGTAAACCATTTTGAAGTGATACACTAGGTAATAGAGAAGCTGTATTGGTAACGTTGATGCTGGTATACTCTTGCAGTAGTGAAAGGCCAGTTAAAACATTTGTGAAGTCGTGGTTATAATTCATTTATGCATAATGAAGCTGAAGGCAAGATGCTTTTTTTCTTTTCAGTTTGAGCCCAATACATAGCTGTAATGAATCAAAGCCAGTTGAGTTTGAACTGTATGGACAATCCCTCTGACAAAAGAGACCCACTGCAATATCATGCAGCATTTGTTTGTGTGATGTGAGCTGTGGCAGTTGTTGTCTGACAGCTTCTTGGTTTTTGCTTTTACTTATATTCCAGCAGTTGCAGGATGTGATTGTAGGCATGTGACAGATTTTGCTGTCTTTGTTGCCAAGAGCAATGTTATACAATGCCTTTGTATAAATGTGCAATCTGTAACATCAGCAGCGTAACCATGGTATGTCACTGCTGCTGACTGCTGTCCTCCAGTGTGTGCATAGCTAATGGCCTAAATCATTGTAGAGAAAACAGCAATATGATTAATTTAATTAATAAACTTGAATATTTCAAGTGCCAGCTCCTATGGAAGCCTGGTCCATCTTTGTTAATGAACTCTACTCAAGATCAGACTTGGCTAGAGAGATGTCCACTAAGAGTTCATGGGTATGTTCTTATGTCCCCACACTGGAGCCAAAGGCGAACAAATCATGTCGTGTGGCTCAGGCAGTGTACTGTAATTTCTCAGCCAATGGTGAATTGTCACAAATTGTAACCCTCTCCAGAGACACTGATAATCAGTGTTCTACATAGTTTACACTGCATTTTCTGTCTGAACCTGCTGCCCTGCATGTAATCATGATCTCCAGGGAATAATGGTGGAAAGAGGGCTGCAGCTCTACCTTTGTCTCTTCTCCAACAGCACTGAACAGCCTCTCTGGGTTTAAGTTTTCTGGCTTTGATCACAATAATAGATTTGTTGTTCTAATGTCTTACGTTCAAAATCTCAGTGCTTTTTTGTTTAGCATTACCGCATGTTGGAGGAGGAACATCATTGGGTCATTTTGACATCACTGTGTGCTGCTTTCAGGTCCTGTTCAGAGCCTGTCAGCCTCATGGAAAACTCCATGCTGAGTCTTTAAAATAAATAGCAACCAGCTGCTTGCACTTTCTAAATTAAAAAGCATAACAAGTGCCTGTTCACTGTAAGCTCATGTAAGCAGGAATGTGCAATTTTTGTAATAGAAGTACCTGCTCTCTTAGTTATACCTCTATGGTGATCCTGGTCATGGAGCTGTAGTGTCTCCCTCTGCAGATAATTTATTTTACTGGAATATCTAATCAGGATTATGGACATTTCCTACGATTTTCAGAGGTGTCTCAGACCTATTCATGAAGAAGGTCAATAGGTAAAGGAATCATTCTGACAGTTTTCCTGACAGTCCTATTTTGCAAACATCTTGTAGACTTATCACACCACTTTGAGGGGATTTATGAGGTGGGAAACTTATAAGTGGCAGGCACCTTTATTTTGATGCTTAAAGACCAACAGGGAAAATGTGTTTTGCATATATCCATAAGAAATTATATGCATTAGTCAAATGCTTAGACATACCCAAATGGACTATATATGAAAATGAAAAGAAGCCAAATCCCATTTTATATCATTTTTTACAATAGCTTTGTTGCTTTTGTTTTTATTTTTTTTATGTGAAAATGGTTAATATATGGATTGAATCCATGTGTTCTTCATAATGATCTCTTAAAAAGCAGACCATTGACTGTAGAAAATGGGAACTATTTCCTTTGTATTAACTCTGCTCACAGGGAATATCAGCTTAATAGCTGTGATGAGATGTTGTCTGAGTATAAACACATTTTTTTATGTGTGTTGTGAGATGCTGTTCAAATGACAGTTCTAAAAGTGAAGGAAAACATTCAGAAGCAATTTTTGTAAGGGAAGGTAATGTCTAATGCTGTTGATTCAGTTCTGTTACACTTGTCTTCATTGCAAAATGTTAGTGATACAGGTGTACAACTCCTCTAAATTACTCTCAGCAGCTCTTCTGAGCTAAAAACCAGGAATACTGAAAGAATAGCATTTATTTTTAGTGAGCAAAGAGAAATATAGACAAAACTTTTCTGAAGTCAGCATATGAAATTGGGGAAATCCTTTGTTTGGAACACAGTCTGGTCTGTATTAAACTCTAGTAGGGTGTCCATCCATGAGGGAAAAGTAGCATGTGCTCATGGGGCAGCCCTATCTATACCTCTCAAGGGACCTTGTGGGAGGACTGAAGTAATTCATGCTAATTATTCTTGCTGAGGTTAAGCAGAAAAGTAGTTTCTAGCAAGTTCTAATTTTAAAATTTATAGAGAAATCTTCCAGAAACAGTGGACTTAACTACTGGAATTTAGGTGTAACTTATAATAAGACTTCCTATTTTAAAACTGGTTCTAAGTTGTCACTTGAGTAACACTTCAGACTTGCTTCTCTGAAGTGTTGCAGTGACAGCAGGCACTGAATTTGCTGCAGCAAGGAAATCTGTTCTGAATTGCTATATCAGGTTTGCTCTTGGTGTTGGCTGTGGGAGTAGGCTGTGTGCATTTACAATGCAAATGAGAAAGGACTTCTTTCACATTGCTCTTAGTAGATGTAAGCAGCTTTCACACTGGAAAACTGAAAAAGCATAACAGTCTAACTGTTTCAGTCCAGCGGTGTATCTTACTTCTTACTGATCAGCTCATTGTTTACTAAAATATTTTGTTCCTATAAAAAACTAAATGTACAGTTACTTAATCTAAACCCATTGCCTACCTCTTATTGGAAAAACATTTGCTTGTTTCTGTCAGTCTTTCTGAAACACTCCTGGGACCTGATTTCTAAGAAGCATCTGCTTCTGCAGGTGGGAACCTAGTTTGATTTGCCTACTTAATTGTTTCTTATTGATTATGTAACAGGTATTTGGCTATTGCAAAAGAAAGTTTAACTATACACTGCAAAAATGGAGGGGGAAAGGTAGACATGTTTGACTTCAAGTGCATGTTCTACCTCCTTAATCCCTACACAACTAGAGAATTGTCTCTGGTTTTGAGAACTTTCAGTACTAGTAGTGGGAGTGAGCTCTATAACAATTTAATGAGCTTACAAATTGGTTTTGAGGCAGCATGACAGAAATATATCTTCTAGTGAGATTTATATATTGGCAAAGTAGTGACTGAAGAGAAGATGCAAGAATTGCATCATTCGCAGAGGACATGAGGATGGATCAGTAAATTTGAGAAGCTGACTACAAAGAGAAACTGTGGCAGAATGGAAATAGGAGCGTATCTGTAGCTAAGTTTTCCTTTTAGATCTTCATTACCCTCGCAGCTAAATATTGGGGTTGAAGAAATGTGACTTTTACTTAAGATTCACTGAAAATAAGTCTCAGGAGGAATTTGAATGAGAATGTGTGTGTGGGAGAGGGGTGGCATATTGGAGTGAGAAGGCTTTTTCTTTGCAGAGTGGGCAGCATGGAGGATGTGTGAAAAAGTAGCAGGAGAAGGAGACAAATAGGCACTTCTGAGTAAGTTGTTATGACAGGCGGCAAGGTCCAAGAAATAATTTGGGATGCTAAGCCTTTAAGATCAGACCTAATCTGATCTGGTGATGTGGAGGACAGTACTGCAAAGATCTGAAGGAAAGATGCAACTTGAATGAAGAGCGTTATTGAGCAGGTGTTTATTTGATTTACCAGAAAACAGTATTATAAGTACTGAGACGAATTTTTAATGTATAGACCACTAGATATCCATTATTCTGGTGAAAATTTAGTGAATGAGGTATGAGTAGAAGCACAAGACTTTGTTGTGCTGCAGGAGTAAATAGTGGGGAAAATAGAGGGTTTTCCAAAAGGAATGAAAAAAATGAAGACAGGACTGATGCAAGAGGAACAAGAGTTCTATATTGTCTCTACTAATAGCCTGCCATCTAATTTAGCCTGCCATCATTCGTTCAAGGTATGTGCTAGTTGATAAAGGAGAGAGCAGATGAACTAGTAGGTGAAGGCATCAAAACCCTGAGGAGTAAAGCAGATGGGAGAATACAATAGGTGTGAAACAGCAAATATGAAAGCTCTGGTACAGAGATATAGCAAAAGTTAAATCTCAGATGTTCTGCTAATCAGTAGCTATTGTCACTAACCTTTTAATGTCACAGTTCAGGTTGTTCTTTCCTTGCCTAATGTTATATGTGATATTGTGAATCCCTCATTTGACAAGGTTCATTCCTCAGGGCCTGATGATTTTTAACATCTTTGTTGGTGACATGGACAGTGAGATTGGGTGCACCCTCAGCAAGCTTGTGGTGTCATCTACATGCTGGAGAGAAAGGATGCCACACACAGGTCTTGGGGAGACCTTGGTGGGCAGCCTTCCAGTACCTAAAGGAGGTCGGCAAGAAAGCTGGAGAGGGACTTTTTACAAGGACATGGAGGAACAGGACAAGGGGTAATGGCTTTAAACCTGAAGAGGGTAGATTTAGATTAGATACTAGGAAGAAATTCTTTAATGTGAGGGTTGTATGAGACACTGGAACAGGTTGCCAGAGAAATTGTAGATTACTTCCTGTTCCTGGAAGTGGTCAAGGCTGGATGGTGCTTTGAGCAACCTAGTCTAGTAGAAGGTGTTCCTACCCATGGCAGGTGGATTGGAAGCAGGTGGGATCTTTAAGGTCCCTTCCAACTGAAGCCATTCAATAATTATCATGTATAGGAGATAAATCTGTCTTGTGTTATATTAAGATAAATACTGTACTTTAAATGCAATTTCATTGGAATCATCCAAAACTGAACTGCTGTAGCTGTTAGAACAGTGAAGATGTGAAAAATGTACTGCAGTATACTTCAAAATCTGTAGGTAACTTCATGCATCATAGGCTCGTATTTATCTATGGTATAGGAAGATTCTCTGACTTTGTTTTGTTTTGTGTTTTTTCTTTTTTTTTTTTTTTTTTTTTTTTTTTTTTTTTTTTTTTTTTTTTTTTTTTTTTTTTTTTTTTTTTTTTTTTTTTTTTTTTTTTTTTTTTTAACAAGATTAGTCCTTTGTATGGAAAAGTTTGTGGACACCCTTGATCCACTGTAATTGCATAGAAGTCCTATGTAGGAGTCTAGTTCTTCCTACAATATCTAACTGCACCAGAACTGTGTTGTCGTGACTTTTTGTGGTGCTTGTGACCAGGCACATCCCTGTGTAGTATCAGTGGTTACACAGTACTTGCTTAAAGCAAATCTGATTCTGACTCTTCCAGAAGATCTATCTTCAATATCAATAAAAACTGAAGGGTTCTTGGTAGAAAAATTGTAGGTGAAGATGGATGACCCTGAGCACACTGCAACTGAGGCAGTTCTTGATGCAGCTAACTCTGTTGCTTCCTTTTTTGTTATACCTAATTAACGATATTTCACAATTTGGGTTTTACATACTTGTCCTTTTTTGTTTTGTATTTTGGGTTTTTTTTGTTACTGCTTTTTTTTTGTTTGTTTGTTTTGGTTTGTATTTTTTTTTTTTTTTAAATATCTTTGAAGTTAACAGCAGCCTGTATTTGTTTCCTTGAGCCAGGCATTTCTGCCATTTAATTTGAATACAAAACGCGTTGTTTATCTCATTTGATTCCTTGCAATTTTAAATATGGTTTGAATGGAAAGTAACTGAAGGAAGTCAAACTTGGAAAGCATAGCTATCTCCATTTTCTGGGAAAACAACAAGCTTACCCAAGGCTTTTAGCAAACTTTAAGAGATGCCTGTTATAAGATTATGTACTTTAATATTTTATTTAAACATCTTGAAATAGTATTAGGAAACCATTTAGACAGTTTTGTTTGGACTTCTGTGTGTATGGGTTTCTACAGTGAACTTAGACTGGCTAAAGTTTTGTAAGGCAGTGCAATGTTTTGGTGGTAACCTTGTTAGTCTTGTACCACAGGGACGCATAAGATGAGGGCTAGGAAGGGCCAGCTGTGGTGTCCCGTGTTAACATACGAATAATGGCTGTGGCAATGACCATGGCCTTTGAATTCTTGAACACTGCACAGATAACGGTGGTAGATCTGTGCCTTGTGCTATATATTTCTTTGAAATCGATGAAAACTGGATGTTGTCAGTAACAGCATTGTGCACATACTTCACTCATGTATGCCCTATGTTATTTGTAAGAGTTACTGATGGAAAAGAGAAATCTAAACTATTCGTTCTGAGTCTGACAATGAGAATGCTTTGTCATACAACATGGAGAGTGCTGTGGCACAGAAAAATTGGCTTTGAATTTTATAGAGATCAGTGGCATGCTTCAGAAAAGCTTCTCAACAGATGGGAAACTGAAACAACTTCTGTCCCCTAACAAGGTCGGATGGCTTTAAATCACTGACCTAAATGTTAATAAAATAAATAATATAACTAACAAAGTTGTCAGTTACCAAGACTAAATTCATATTTCATTATAGCACGGTTTGCAGTTTCTGGGCAGAACTTGGGTTAGCTCTGAGGTGACCAACACACAAAACAGATCCTGAAGTTTGCCTGGGCTGTGATCAGAATGAACTAATTAGTTAAAATATTTTGTACTTTTCATTTCTGTACTTGTTCTGGTGTGCCACTTGAGACAGGTAAAATGTATTTTATTTTTTTCCAAACAGAAGCACATCAGTCTTCATGGAGTTTAGAAGTACGTATTGTAAATGTCTGTTATCAGACAGGAAGGAGATTATTCTATCTGCTTGATGGGAGTCCTTCCTCTTATGTTTTATTATTTCTTGTTTTGCATCATTATTGCTTACGATATTCAATAGCTTACTTATGTAATGGTTGCTGGACTATAGAGAGCTAGTGTTTTTTGTTTGTGTTTTAAGTGCCTGTGTGAAACACAGAAGTTGGGAAGTTAGGAAGTTAGGTATGTTTCCTACTTTTTTTCATAATCCACTGTCATTGTATTATGAAAAAGTAATGAGCCAGCATCCGGATGCTGTAGGGTAACTAGGAACAGGAGACATAACCCTATATAACCCTGAATAGAGGATGATTTTTGAGACTTGACCCTGCTTTTCAAAAATCTGTAGTTAAAAGCCAGAAGCTGTCACCTTTTTCTCCTAATACTACTATATAGTTACTGATTCATTCCAAAACACTGCGAAAACATATGTTTTGTTTTATCTTCAGCCACTGTCCAAATGTTAAGAAGTTTGGATTAGAGGCTGAATGTGACTTTTGAGATGATAGCTAAGGTGGTATAAGATAAATGGTCCTAGTTTTAACCCACCCCACATATCTTGCATAGAACTTTTATGAAATATTGAATTATGAATGTCTGGTAAGAAAATAAAGAACCTGGCAGTGGTATATGCTTAAGTTACCTACATTTCTTTATAATTACATACCAGAATGAAGGAAAAACTTGGAAAGGCAGAAGTTTCTCCTGTCTGGAACATCAGCTCTCTCAGGCATGACACAACTGCTGTTGTGAGATGCTGCTGGAGGTGTTGAGTAGGCTGTGGTGCCATGCAGTGACCTATGACAAGGGAAACGTGAATAAAAATAAACATAAATGTCAATGCTGATTAACAGAATTAAGGTGTTTTTGCAGACCACATAGGGATATTATTACATATATACTTCAATATGTTTAAAAAATCATAGAATCATGAAATAGTTAGGGTTGGAAAGGACATTAAGGTCATCTAGTTCCAACCCCTTGCCATAACCAGGGACACCCCACACTAAACCATGCCACCCAAGGCTTCATCCAACCTGGCCTTGAACACCACCAGGGATGAAGCATTCACAACCTCTCTTCGCAACCTGTTCCAGCATCTCACCACTCTAACAGGAAAGAATTTCTTCCTTATACCCAACCTAAACCTCTCCTGTTTACGTTTGAACCCGTTACCCCTTGTCCTGTCACTACAGTCCCTAATGAAGAGCCCCTCCCCAGCATTCCTATAGGCCCCCTTCAGATACTGGAAGGCTGCTGTGAGGTCTCCATGCAGCCTTCTCTTCCCCAGGCTGAACAGCCCCAACTTCCCCAGCCTGTCTTCATATGGGAGATGCTGGAGAGGCTTATTCAATGCAGAAGGGAACGTAAAAACTTCTATGAAGAAACATAAAGTATTGTACAAAAGACCTTTATTAATGAATAGGAGAGATGGTAAAGTAGTACAAAATGTTTAGATTATTCAGTTAAAGGAAGAAGCCATAGAATCATATGGTGTTTTGTTTGGAAGGGACTTTCAAAGACTATATAGTCCAGTCCCTCCTTCCATGGGCTGGGATGGACTGAGTATCTTGCATGTTGCTGAGTACTGCGACTTAGTTTTAGCTTTATTTGGTAATAGAGATTTTCCATCAAGTACCGTATTTCTAACTCCCTGCCCTTTTTTTTTTTTTTTTTTTTTTTTTTTTTTTTTTTTTTTTTTTTTTTTTTTTTTTTTTTTTTTTTTTTTTTTTTTTCCCCCTAGAGCCCTTTTTGCAGTAGGTAGGAAAGACTGTTTGTGCTAACTGGGTAGAAGTGACTTAAAGTCAAGTCTGCCTGGAAGTATTCCTTTAAGCCTTTATATTTTCCAAGCTCTCATCATCTTCTGCACTTTCATTTGAATTATTGAAAGAGAAAAGATTTTTATGACACAAACCTTTTTTTTTTTCTAAAAGATTGATAGCCTATTCCATTTCTCTGAACTCTGTTTTAGAAAAGCATTTTGTTTGAAGACACGAAGGTACTCTTAAAGCATTATTATATTCCTCCCTAGGTCCTCTACAAGTTTTGCTTTGCTTACAACTGGAATGAGGACTTACGGAAAATAACCTTAGGTGGTGAATATATGCTCACTATTCTGAGTAGATATTAAATATTCTGTGATACATGATCTAAATTCTGATCTTACCTAGAGAGGCCCTGCTAAAAGGGGAAAGCTTTTGGAAAGCTGATGGGAAAGCTTTCCTGGGCTTAAACTACAACAGAGGCCATACAAAATTCCACTACTCAAAGTAAGCATGTCTGGATCATTTTATCATGCTTTCTAGAATGTTTGTGCTGATATTTATCTGAATATTTGTGTTGTTTTTAATTAAAAAAAAAAATCTATTCTGCAGCATGATATGTAGATGACTTAATTTTAGCAATGTAGGTATATTAATAATTCATTAATACATTTAGTTTGGATGTAGCTAATGCTATGAAGGAAAAAAAATTGCATGCAGAAATGTATCAGCTATTCTGACAGAGTGCATTTCAGTAACACAACTTTTAAAACTTATTAATATTCACAAAGTAAGTTTTTCATATTACTTAAATTGTTGGATAGAGAAATTACTGAGATTTTATAATAACTTATTTAGCACATGTTGATTCTTATTTCCTGTGTTGCTGCAAATTGTACTTCAGACTTGTGGCCATAGAAACTCTTATAGCTTATTTTTACAAAACAAATGAATTTATAAAGCTGAACCTGAGAATGTCGCATCAGGAATTTGGTCCCTACTAGCAAAGTACCTTCTTTTGTTGCAATATGAAAAGAACAATGCTTCCAACACCTGAACTCTGGCTTTTGCAAACTGTTCTTTACTCTTTTATTGCAGAACACCTGTAATTTACTGGGACTGGAATTAGATTACTACATATAACCTACGTATAACCCTGCATCACTGCAGAAACAACTGAAAATGGAAGTACCTGTACAATGCTTTAGAATAGGTGTCAAGAATAGGTCTTAGAATAAATAAGTCTTTGATCAGTTTTTAAATCACATAGAAAAACAAATGGTAAGATCTTTTTATCTTGAGAAATATTAATTTGCATTGGAAACTGTGAGGCTTATGAGCTCACTGGAGCATTTTGCTTTTACATTAGGCAGAAAAGTGGCTCTCACACAAAGGAACAATAAAAGATGAAAAGAGGAAATAGCAAATAAAATCAACAGGGATTAGATCTTGGTAATTTTTTCCCCTCTGTTCCCAACTTTGGTCATCTTGAGAATTTTTAGTTTCATAGGCATGCCCATTCCTCATGTATAAAAATGTACTGTTTTTATAAGTACTCAGTTTCTTTCTAGTATGTAAGGCAGGCTTTTATATGTGCATATAAATAGGTAAAAGATTAGATATATCACCTTTGTACAAGTCTGAGAAGGAATTAGTGGGGTGGTTCTTATGTTGAGGGAGCTGAACCACCACCCACAGAGCATCTCAAATTTTTCTGAAGACTTTTCTGTCCTTGTGTTGGCATGATGCTGTGAAAATAAGTTTTCACAAGTGATAACACACAAAAACTTGGTAAAACCTGAAGAAAGTTCAGTATGTGTACGTACAGGGGTATATATGGGTGCAGTTACTATTAATTGCATTAGAGTTCTCGTGCTGATGTGCCATTACAGTGGTGAGGTTTCCCCTGGCTACCTTCAAGCTCACAGAGATAGGTATACAACAGCTTGGTTTGAATGTGAAAAGAGGTTCATGGAAGAAAATTACAGAAGGTTTTTGCAATGTAATGGACTATTTTCTGCTTTTGAATATAAAAAAAATAAAACAGTCTTGTCCTGCTAGTATTAATAATGAATAGTCAATGTTGTTTTGTGTTGTAATGTTTGCTTAAATTTCTTGTGTGTGTGCAAAACTTTGTGCTGAAAACGCTAGCTTAAAAAGTCAGAGCTGCTGTTGACTTGGTTCTCGGATACCATGGAGTGGCTTGTACATGACTAAACCTCAGTTTAAGGTTAACAGAGTAAGCCCAGAGCTAGAACTGTGGTTGAGATTTGAAAGGGACTGGCAAAACAAGCTGATGGCTGCAGAAAGAATCCATCTCTGAGGACTTTTTTTGTGGTGGGAAGGGTTGGGTTTCCTTGTCTAGCCTGTGGACTGTGAGAAAGGAAACCCAGAGTGACTGTTATAGGGGAGCTGGAAAGCAATTTCTGGGGTGAACTGAGGGTTGGTGCTGAAATGCTCCTTTGGCTGTGAATAGTGGGAACTGGAGATTTATACTCAGGCAAGGTTTGGTGTTGAGAAGGGAAAAATGAGTAAGACCTGGAGCTGGGCTGGAATGTGGCTTGTCATGGGTTAGGCAGACTAAACTTAGAGTGGATCTAAACACCAGGGTTTATCTAAGTGCAGATGAGATTAGAGTTTTTATCCTGTTTGACTAGCTCCCGCATGAGCCACTTGCTTGCATGCAGTGCTATGTTCCTTATTGCTGGTCCAGGGAGGTTGGTCAGAATGTTCTGTCTCCTGCTCTGTGACTGCAGTTACAGTCTCTGGTATTGCTAACTAAGGTCATTGACTACCTCTCGCATGTGTCTCCATGCATCCTTCTTCATTTCCATTTTTTTCTGCAGCACAGAGCATTTTCTTTTTCTCCTAGCTCTCCTCTTGTTTTCTAGGCAAACTTTTTTTGGGAACTCTTCCTTTTTGCACTAGCTGCTCTTTACAGAACCTCACTGCTTGGTGTTTTACAAAACCAAACTGCTTGGTTTTCCCTATCCAAGCAGTCTGTATGCAGAAGTTCAGTGTATGATCAGCTTTCTAACCTGTGGTCTATGTTTCCAATATATGGTTTGGTTTTTTGTGTTTCTTTTTTTTTTTTTTATTTTTTATTTTTTGTTTTTTGTTTTTGTGGTTTGTTTTTAGTTTTTGTTTTTTTTAATGAATTGGAGAATTCAGGATGTGCTGCATTTGTTTAGATGTTATCAAAATACGCAATCAGTCCCTACTGATTGCAGCTAGCAACTAAGTTTCTGGTTGAGACTTTGAAAGTTGATTTGAATGTTCACTCCTGCCTTACACAGCTCCCCATTTATATTCCTGTGTCTGCATTCACAACTTAAGCTACATGTTGCCTGTGGTACTCTCACTGTGGAGTGTGAGTTCAAAACTGCCCGCTCAGTTTTGACTTGAGACCAGGGCCAAGGATCTACTGCTACAGCCAGAATGGAGATGGTATGCAATTCCCTTATTTTGAGTATGCAAATATCCACTGCTTTTCAGTCGAGGGAAGAAGACTTCTGATGCCATTACTCATTCCAGTTGTATCTGTCTTTCTAAACTGTAGGTATAGGACCTCGATTTAGTGCTGGTTTCAACACTATCAGCTATATTGTAGGTGAATGTAAAAGTCTGGCTGGAGTTAAAGTGAGTTCAAGTGGAGCTGGTGATGTTTTTGCTTTGAAGTCAGATTTACTGGTATAAAGAACCATTTTTTTTTTTTTTTTTTTTTTTTTTTTAAATTATCAGTTTTTTTTTTTTTTTTTTTTGTTTTTT
>NDXB01014094.1:111901-126516 GCA_002631895.1 Agapornis roseicollis
ATGGCTGTTCTGCCTTCCCTTCTCTTAAAATTCTTAGGGCAAAGAATTTTCTGACATTTCCAGATGCATGAATGTATTATTTTATTTTATTTTATTTTATTTTATTTTATTTTATTTTATTTTATTTTAAATTACAATATGTATAAGAATTAGAACTATTTTCTGACTTTCACTCACTCTAGCAAATATTGTAATCTTGCTGTTTGGTTTTACAAATTTATTGCTTCTACCTATTTCAGAATGAGATTAGCTGGGAATAATGACCTTGCTGCTTGCTTTGTATTAAGAAGATCTCACTGGCTTTGGTTCCTTGTATTTGTATTGACAGATGTAAATGGCCAGATATGTTGTGATACAGATCTGGGTTTGAGTCTACCTGTTTGGAACATCTGATCTTTTTGTAGACATATTAGCAGCATGAGGACAAGGTTGTCCCCAGGGAGACATAATGCACTAATGTATGATCAGCAGTGTGTATTCTATACCCACATACTTTCTTTAATGTTTAGTATTGCCTTTCATTATTTTTTCTAGTACCTGAAATTGCATACTTCAGAATAAGACAGAGAGGATTTGTATTTTATTTTGTAGATACAGCAGCTGAGCTACAGCATTTATATGTAATGCAGGATCATGTTGTGATTTACATTTATATAAGCCATAAGAAATATGATCCAGAAAAAAAATCAGACTACGAAAAGTAAATTATAACCTTAAGGAATGTGTATCTAGTATTTAATTCTGCTTTATGATATATTGAATCCTAATGGTTTAGGTAATGAAAAATTTTTCAGGCAGGGCAAGGGTTTTAGGCTGCTGAAACCCTTGCTTTATTGAAATTAGATGTAAACCTCCTTTTTATTTTATTGGAGACATATTCTCATTCTGTAATTTGAATCTGAGTTTTGGGATTCCAGCACTTCATGTTTCTCCCCACTGTGCCAGTCTTTCTTTCAAAATGCTGAATCCTAGCTGCAGCTAAAAGAATTAAGTAATGGTAACAGCATCTGTGTAGCAGCCAAAATATTCTCTGCAGTCAGAGGAGGTTTTTTATGTACCTGGCTTCTTCACTGTTTAAAAACACCTACTCTTTCTTAGCTTTCAAATTAACAGTAGCAAAAGCTGAACCTGAAGGAGTCTGAGAGGTTGCAGAGGCTTCTGGTGTCTGAAGAAGTAGTTCTAGTGTTGTCAACTACATCACTTTTCTAACTTCTGTAAGAGTGTTGAAAGAAGGAATCTTTGTGGTAAATCCCAGAGGAAGGTCCCTTGGACAGATTTGTCCTGAAGTAAATAGCAAATAAAATATGTTGATGATGAAGGGTATAAACATCTCTTCTCTCTTCTGCAAATGTTACCTGAGGAAAGACTAAGAAAGGGTGACAGGCAGATGTGTGCCTTAGGTAGCTACAATAGGTACAAATAGCTGACAGGGCCATACTCTGGCCATACTCTGCAAATGTCATTGCTAGTGCCACAAGAGCTGAGCTAATGACAGGGCTATCAATACTGGCAACAGCCGAAGTGAAATTAGTGTTAAATAAAATTAAGTTTACTCATTTTGAGAATTGCTGCCTTCTGCTCTAGTGATCCTGCAATAGTACCCACACTTACTGTCAGGTTGTTTGTCATAAGGATCTTTCACAATCTGGAACATTAAATTCAGCAAGTAGAAAGAAGCAGAGTGAGAATGAATAGGTAAATCCTCTCTTTTTCTACTTGTTTTAGGTTTGTTTCTTATGTACATATTGTACTTGGAAAGCTTTGCTTTTCACTGGATGTGTGCAATTACTTTAATCTGAAGGTACGTGTAGGAGGCCCTTTGGTTCATGAAGGCAGCTTTTTTGTGCAGCATCTCAGTGATGTATCTGTGCAGCAAACTTATTTAGTATGTTGGCAGTAGCGATTTTTTGCATTTGGGGAATTGGGTCACATGATTTTTCTGAAATTTATGTAAAGCAAAGTGCGTTTTACGAGGTCTGGGCTTGCGCTGTTTGCATATTGATTCACTTTAGGTTTCTGAGGGAATTTCTGCTTCTAAGTACAAGGCTATTTTTCTCAGGTTAATAAATGCAGAAGATGAGAAACTTACCAGACAACTTTTTGGAGTGCTTTTAAGGGAAAAATGCCTGAGAAGAAACACTCTAGACAAGGAAAAATATTTTTCTTCAGAAGCCCATAGACACTTTTACAGCACCAAGGAATGCAGTAATTTCTAACCTTTCTGATGCTGATTTTATCAGTTACTGGTTGACAAATGACAGGGCCAATAACAAAGCTCATTAGTTTCCATCTATATGTCTGTGCATCCATCTGTAATTTGCAGAGTATGCATTGTCTCCACTGAAGTTTCCATGTCAGAATCTATTTCATACTGTATTTCAGATCCTGCTTAAGAAGCAGATTCTTGAAGTTGCCTTTCCATATGCTATGGGAAAGGGCTTTGGGGGTGAAGTGATGTGCTTTTTCCCCTTATGCTTTGTTATATTAATATATTGCCTGTAATCATATAGCTGTTCATAGTAGTAGAGAATGCTTGCAAAATTTTTGAAGTAGTGAGAATTTTGTGATCCCCACTGCAGTTGCAGAGCTATATCTCATAGGTGTTGAAAATGTAGTACCTTACTGGCTTATTATTGCAGACAGTAATCTTCCCTTGTCTCTAACTTGCAACAGCCTTGGGTTATACATTTTCTATTACTGAACTGTCACTTTTAGCTGGGGGGGGGGTAGAAATAGGTAGAAACCCAGGAATACTACAAGTTCTGTTACTGCTTCAAGGTTGTGTCAGGGTGAGTTTCCCCCTTGCTGCCTCATAAGTGATTATCTAGGTAGGATTTTCTTAACCTTATTCTATTCCTTCCCTCCACCCCAGATTTCCAGAAAATCTTTCTATGTATAGAGCAAGTCAAAAAGATTGTCCTCTTAAATTGAACAAGATAGTTCTATTGGATCCAGGAGGGTGTATTCTCTTATTCACAATGTATACAGTATCTGTGAGACTACTTGTTTCTTTATCCTATTATGCCTGAGTTAGCATATACTTCTAGAAACAGTAGAGGGGAATGACGTAAGGTTTTGCTCCTTGATATCTAAATAGTGCCTGTTTCAGTGTATGTGTAAAGCTGTGTGAGGAATGATGGAAGATCTTCTGGCATCACCCTCTTTTATGCTTCATGGTAGTTGTAGAGGGTAATAAAGTTCCCCTTGAGCTCTCTCTTCTCCAGACTAAACAACCCAAGTTCCCTTAACTGTTCCTCATTGACCTACTCTCCAGACCCTTCACTAGCTTTGCTGCCCTTTTCTGGACCCACTCCAGCACCTTGATATCTGTCTTCTAGTGAGGGGCCCAGAACACTATTGGAGGTATGGTCTCACCAGTGTTTTCTTCCAAGTATTCCTCTTGTCTGTCAACTAGTATTTTGTCTTGATGGTACAAGATTTGTTGGTTTTGAGTTTCTTCTCAATAGTCTTGTGTGTTTTTAATTATGGTGCTTTCATTCTTCAGGTCTTAGCTCTTTACACATATTGCTGTATTCATTAAAAAAATTTATTGTGGAAGACTGACTTTACTTTCCAAATGTTCCTTTGAATAGC
Source organism: Agapornis roseicollis (assembly GCA_002631895.1). Taxonomy (NCBI): domain Eukaryota; kingdom Metazoa; phylum Chordata; class Aves; order Psittaciformes; family Psittacidae; genus Agapornis; species Agapornis roseicollis. The sequence continues at coordinate 115,496 of NDXB01014094.1, forward strand.
TCAAGACTTCTGTAATAGGTTAGAATAGTTAGATGAGACCATACGTGTTTCTTAAAGCTTCATCCTGGTGCATCTGTGGAAGTGCACTTCGCTGGAAGACAGAACTGTGTTTAAAACTAGTGTTATTTAAATACCATTTTTTTGTTTTTAATTGCAGACTACAGACATCTGAGTTTGGCTTTTATTGTATTGCCAGCTGTAGGAACATAAACAGTCTTGGGCACCATGGTGAATGTTTTAATATAGTCTATAGAGGAGGAGAGGAAAAAAATAAACCAACCTCTCCCAAACTGTGCACTCTTGTGTATAATAACACAACAAATATCAATATGACTACTTAAAAGTCAGCAAAATTACACTGATTATTTGCTCTTCCATGAATGGTTTCAGTGTAAACAGGTGGTATTTGTATCATCTCCAGAACAGATGATGCATGTATGCACAAAACCCAAGTGCAAATTATCTCTGGGTACATAATCTCCTCTGGGTTTTCACATTATTTAAAAAACTAGCAGGGCACACTTCTAATGAAACTTATTATTTCAGTTTATATTTGCAACTAAATCTGCTCAGGTTCTGATTTAAGAATACAGAAGTGTCTTTCATCAAAGTGTTCAGGCAAATCATCCATGCTATAGTACTCAGTAGCATCTCCCTGAAGAGATCTGGCAGCTGCTGAAAGAACTGACTTTTGGCTGCTCTCTAACATTTCAAGACCATTTTTAGAACAAATATACAGAGCTTGGGATTCCTCTCAGTTAAATTCAGCTCAATTGTGACAGTGCTGCAAAATTAATGCGCTTGTAAATCCATACTCTGTATTTCCAGGGTTATCTTTGAATTGTTAGGAGTTAGACATTTCTACTGTAAACACCTAATTTGGAAGATAATGATGCAGATTTAATCAACTTAATAGCAGAAATGTTCTGACATTTGACCTGGGAGAAACTGAGGATGATCAGCCTCTTACTAGACCGATTACCCTAATAGTTACAAAATGGGCCTAGATATTGAGTAGTTTTGATTGGCTTGGAATAATTTCAAACAGTGATATTAATCTGACATAACTACCAGTTTTTGTTCTTCACAACTTGTTAGTTTCATTAGATTAATGCAGCAAGGAGAAGGTAGAAAAGAACATTTCTTGAATATTTTTATGACCTTGAGCAGTAGTCTCAGGGAATTTACTGTATCTGAATAACATGGGAGTTTTCCTGAACATGTACTAGAATATACTGACTCAGATAAATTTTGTTCAACTTTTCATAAAATAAGGGACAAGAAATATTACTGAAGGTCAGAAGACAAAAGTAACAAATTAAATGACCCAAAAATCAAGACAAAGATTTCATTCTCTTCTCTCTTAAATAAATCAGCATAGTAGCTAGGGTCAGGTTTTCTCTCTGAAGAGTCACCTTGCATTTCTATCTGTCTTCAGTGAGCAGCTTATAAGTCTTAGGTAATGACAACTTTGACCCCATTTCAATGGAAATGGAGAATATAGGGTTCTGTGTAACACTAGGAAAGGAAGAGAATAACTACAACTTATTAGAGGAAGGCTTAAAGAATTCTGGGAATCCAATTAACCTTCAAGTGATCATCTGGCTTTAAGCAGTAGGCTCTCTTTGTCAAGGAGAGTATCAGTCCATCTGACCACAACAAAGGATGTGAAGCAAGTGCTGAAAGAGCCAGAAAATACCTATTTTTTGTTGAAGGTGTGTAAATTGAGGATATAAATGAAATTATAGCTGTATAGTGAGGGTGTCCATTGAAGACAAAAAGCTGTTGTTTGGTTTTATCTTAGTTTTCCTCAGAACACTAAACAATTTACATTGATCACGTGAGCCCTGAATAAAAGAGGTTTTTGCATTCTTAACAAATGGGTTGTGCAAAACTCAAAACACAGATGTACTCAACTGTTCTACAGTCAGTAGGAAAACTTCAAAATATTTCTGCTTGAGACAGTAGAGTGCAATACCTTAAGTTGCCAGATGGAGTTGTTCTTGATGTACATTGAGTATTACACATTTAAAACAAAACTCTGAAAAACTTTTATTTTGTAGCTTCATTTCTTATAACTTTTGTTGATCAACCCTGAAATGTCATGGTGGAAGCTCTAAGAATTTTTACTCTTTAAATCATACTAAAGGTGGAAATACACTGAGAGGTATGTTTCATGTGTATTCACATAACCTCTTTCAGTATTACAGCCTCTTTATTAGCCAAGTCCATTAAATACTCTTTTCCCAGTGGCAATAAGCAGGCTTCCCAATAAACCTGTGTAACCTAGTTTACTTCATAGCTCAGAGTGTGATGCTGAGAACTCATGAGGAGATATGTGCCACTTTCTTGCTATTTTGGGAAGCTGTAACTGGAGCCTTTACCAGTTTGTAAAACAAACATGCTAACATTTATGCTGCTCCTTAAAATCATTTATTTATCCACAGTAGCTGTGTGGGTGGCCTACTTAGATGGGCTTTTGCCTTTGTTTCTGTGGCCTTAATACATCTTATAGAATCATAGAATGGTTTGGGTTGGAAAGGACCTTTAAGATCATCTAGTTCCAGCACCCCGTGCTGCAGGCAGGGACACCTATCACTAGACCAGGTTGCTTCAAGCCCCATCCAGCCTGGCCTTCATCACTGCCAGGGGCAGCCACAACTTCTCTGGACAGCTTCTTTCAATGTCTCACCACTTTCATAATTACTTTTTTTTCCTAACATCTAATCTAAACATACTCTGTTTGAAGCCATTCCCCTTGTTCTATCACTACAAGCTCTTGTAAAAGTCCCTTTCTAGTGTTCTTGTACCGCCCCTTTAGGCACTGGAAGCTGCCCTAAGGTCTCCCCAGATCTTTTTCTTCTCCAGGCTAAACAAGCCCAAGTCTCTCAGCCCGTCTTGACAGGAGATGTGCTCCAGCCCTCTGGTCATCTCTGTGGCCTTCCTGGACTCACTCAAGCGAGGTCCACATTTCTTCTGTGTTGGGGCCTCCACAGCTCAGTGCAGTACTGCAGGTGGGGCTCTCAGCAGAGCAGAGGGGATGAATTGCCTCCCTTGACCTGCTGGTCATGTTTCTTTTGGTGCAGCCCAGCACACAGTTGGCTTTCTGGGCTGTGAGCACACACTGAGGCTGGCTCATGTTGAGCTGCTCATCAACCAATGCCCCTAAGTCCTTCTCAGGACTGCTTTCAATCCATTCTCTGCCTAGTTGTGCTTAAGATTACTCTGACCCATGTGTAAGACCTTGCACTGGCCTTGTTGAGTTCATGTTTCACATGGCCCCATTTCTCAAGCATGCCAAGTTCCCTCTGGATCCCATCCTTTCCCTCCAGTGTGTTGACCACACCACACATTTTGGGTTATGATAAGACGTGCTGAGGGTGTACTCAATCCCACTCTCCATGTTGCTGACAAAGATGTTAAACAGCCCTGGTCCAAGTACTGGCTTCTGAGGAACGCCACTCATCGCTGGTGTCCACTTGGATATGTTTGAGTGCAATTGTAAGGCCAATTCATTAGCCACGAAGTAGTCCATTTGTCAAATCTTTGTGTCTCCAATTTAGAGATAAGGATGTTGTGCAGGGACAGTATCAGATGCCTTGCACAACTCCATGTAGATGACAACAGTCACTCTTCCCTTATCCACCAAAGCTATGGCCCCATCATAGAAGGCCACCAGGCTGGTCAGGAATGATTTGCCCTTAGTGAAGCCATGTTGGCTGTCACCAATCACCACCTTATTTTCCATGTGCCTTAGCATAGTTTCCAAGGGTATCTGTTCCATGGTCTTGCTGGGAACCAGTGTGAGACTGACTGGGCTGTGGTTGCCTGGATCTTCCTTTTTTTTTTTCCCTTTTTAAAAATGCAGGTTATGTTTCCCCTTTTCCAGTCAGTGGAACTTCACCAAACTGCCACAACTTCTCACATACGATGGATAGTGGCTTGGTCTTTATCCATTCTACTTCTTTGCTCTCTTATCTGTTATACTTGCTTTTAATTTTCTCTCTCTTAGAGTATGTACTTGTATTGCATAGTCTGTTGTATGTCTTTGATCAAGTGGGCAATCGAATGACCAATACAGATGGTATGAGTGGAGAGGCTGTATTAAGAAGTCCCAAAGAATTACTAGGATTTATGACTAATTCTATTAGCACTAGAATAATATAAAATACTGAGCAGTCAAGAAAATGAGAATTCTGTAACTTGTCTAGAATGACTCATTGTTTGACTACAGCCTAAACTTCTATTTTCTGGAGAGAAGGAAAAATTTTCTCAATCTTTGTGTTCCTTTGCAAATGTGTAAAAAGATTTCAGTTTCAGATATATGGTACTGTATACATATATATGTATATAACAAAAGCTTGGACAGTTTTGAGCGTACTTCTTAAAAAGTGCTGTGATGTTATACTTCAGAGTATAGGCCATACTAAATAGAACACCACAAGAGGCTTAGTTGTCCAACTTGCTGTAGCTGCAAAATTATTTAAATTCATTAATAGAGGATTCAGGTACAGATGGTATAAATCTATTCAATGAACTGGTAAGATTGTGTAATTGACTAGACAAGAGATTACTGATCATGTAAAGATGTTGCTAGTCTTTTATTAGTCAGATGTCAAGTGACTTTTCAATGATGTTTTTTTTTTGGTGTTCAGAGTTGGGCACATCATTGTGTTGACCTAGTCAGAATAGTATATGGTGTTGCTGCATTATAACAAAACTTTTTGCTATTTGAACATACTGCATGTGTCAAATACAAGAATACAGAGTCTGAACATAAACAATGATCAGTTATTTAAGTTATTAAAAGGTGCTTGCCTAGCTTAATCGTATTATTTTAATAACTATTCTGGATATTGCTTTTACCCTCATAATATTGATGCAAATCTAGGCTTTCAAGAGAGCTTGAGTCTAGATATGGGGCTAGTTTTCCTGTCCCAAAATTTTAAAAGTTGATAAAGCTTTGTGATTTATCCTAGCAAATTTAAGCTGGGTGTCCAATGTAGCAAGATTAAACACAAGTATTTCTGCTGGAGACTAAAAATCAATGGGGGTGAATCTATAGTTTTCTATTCACTGATTGAGCTAGATTCTAGAGTCTAGGCACTTAATGTTCAGATGTTTAAACTTAGGTAAGGAGGATTCTACTATAATTAATTATTTTCTTTTGCTTCTCAAGAATAATAATTCAGTAATTCAGGGGAAATAATTTCTGGAAACTAAGTTGCTGGTGACAGTTTCATGCTCTGGGAGCAGAGTATGCTGCTTCAGTCCTTGCAACAGCTCTCTGTTTTTTTTGGGGAGGTGGGGGAGATAATGACTAGGCTGAAATTTTTGAGGCATGGGGAAAAAAATTTGTTAAATTATGGTTATTGAGCAGAGATGTTGAAATTCTATTTAGCTCTGAAGCTCCATCCTTTTTCAGTTGTGGGAAATCATGGGCATGCAAACAAAGCTTTGCTTCTTTTAGCTCCCAGACACACATGAATTAATTGCTATGACAAGCTAATATCAAGCCAAAACACCTATGTGTCTTTTCAGAGATATAGTATAAAGATAACGAGCTGTGTAGTCTTGCTATTGTAGCTCATAACATGTCTGTTTTCCTCCAGGGCAATTACTTTTACATCACAACAGAGTCAGCAGATAATCTCTTTCCTGACACTCTAGTCCAAAAGATTCTTTATATACTACTGATTTGTGATAACAACCTCCTTGAGAAGGAGTTGGTTGGGTTTTGTTGTTGTTCTTGTGTCTTTCAAGCAGGTGCCTAGTCAATGCAAAATTTTTCTGAAAGAGGCTGGTATCTTTATAAATCTGAGGCTACTTCAAAAAACCTGATAGAAAGTGATTAGGATTGTTAGCCTTCAAAGCAGAAGTGTCTTCAGGGGAATGTGTATTAAATGGATGGAAAGATAAAACAGTGATTCAAGGAGAGGAACTGATACGTAAGTGGAATATGGCTTGAGAATAATTTGGGAGGAGGAGGGGAAGGAAGGGGGAATAGGAAAGAAACGAAGAGATGATCTAGTTATGCTGAAATGCATCAGGACTGAGACAGAAATGCAACATGTGACTCCCTATAGCCAGATTTTTAAGTAGGTTGGATGCCCTCCAGTAGTTTAAATGAATCTTTAGCATGACTCACGACCAGGCTGAGCTTTGCCAATTTCACTGCAGGGAATTCCTCCTATGTGAAGGTGACACTTTGTGGCCTGTATATTTTTTGATGTTGTGTCTTCTTGCCATCTAATCATTTTAATAAAAATATGTTAGTACTTTAATATCACATCTTTGCATTATGTAAAATTATAGCAATCAGCAAAATGGTTAGAGGATGAAAGGAGCAAGTAGTGAATTTTTAAACTTTCACTATTGTTGTTATGAAATCATAGTGCAGTGTACAGGTGAAAAAGTGAAATGTGAGCTACTATTCAGAAGGAAATTCTCTAATTGTATTTACTCCAGTTACTGCTATTATTTATTCATTTTGTGAGCTTTTTCCTTAATTTAGCCATAAAAATTTTGATTTGTATGTATTTTATGTACTTTATTTTATGTATTTTTTGTTATATTTGTTTTATTTTTATATTTTATATTATATTTTATATTTGTTTTATTGCAAATTATGTCAATCTAGAATCCCCTCTCTTGTAACTCTACAAAAAACCAAATAACTGGCTTTGGACCAACTCTGAGAAAAACTTTGAATTGCTTTTTCATTTTGAAATGTGTTTATCTTAAAAACCCCTGCCTAAATAAAAAAATAGAACAAAACAATACGTGCACACAGACACACAAAAAACCCAAACCCAAACTCCCACAAAATAAAAATAATAAAAAAAAATAATCCAAACACCCCCCCTCCTCCCCAACCCCAAGATAAACCAAATCCAAGTCCTAAATATCTTTCTGAATGTGCTTTCGCTTTTTCTGTATGCTGATTATGTACCGGTTATCAGGGTGAATTACGTTTGATATAATGCGCTGCTAGAAACACTCTTTCCTGTCTCAAATACTGCCTAGATTGCAAAGTGAGGACACGATTAGAGTGGAATCAACTCCTGGTCAAGAAGAGTAGATCTGTTTTTATCGGGGCCCGTGGGGGACCAAACCCCGAGTGCCTTGTGGTGGTGAGCTCTCCATGGTGCTGGAATTCTTCTCAAGACCACAAGGGGCAACAAAGTCAAGTTGACAATTTTCTGCCTATTTGAATTAGCTTAAATAAAACTTGAACAAAATTAAAGATTGTAACTTTAATTTGATTTTTCATGGGTCAAAACTTGTGTAGTTCCTTTCAGGTATTGCTAAAAAGGAAACATTATTGATATGTATGCCCAATCAGAAGTTCTTTCAATGACTTAAACCAGTGGGAGAGACCAAATAAAATCCATCAGCTATGCTACATGATAAAGCCTTTTTAATTTCTTAAATAATAAGATTCTCAAATAGCAACATTGCCACTTTGTTAGTGGGGGCTACAATACTTTCAATCAATGTGGACAATGGGTAATTTCCCAAACAGGACAGGTATATTGGGAGTAAAATAACCTATGTTTCTGGTGCTATATCTCTACCTTTATTTTGTAGACAGACTTAAATTTACAACTGGTCATGTTCAGGCAGGTCGTGTTGAGTCATGTTTTACTTCTGGTAAGGAATATCATAGCCATGTTATAATAATTGGCTATGTTAAAATAAATGGCTGAGCCAATCTCCCCTTTTGACAGTGAGCTTTATTCAGTCAAGCATGATATCACAACCATATGGTTACATGACTCCTTTCCTGGAATTGGTTGCCAGTGACAACATGGTTTGCAGCCAGGATGAGTGTGGATATGTCTGCAAAATGCTGTAAAGACAACTTAGGGCTTAAAAATGGTGGGATTTCTTGGTCTGTGGTTACCTCTGTTGATTCAGTTCCATTTACTGTACGCCAGTATGCTTGGCTGTCAGGTTTCCATTCTGTATGTTCAATTAGGTTTGAATTGCTTGATGTTACATTATCACAAGACCTCCTCTGCAAAGTTGTGCTCTGTTGTCATTCAGAAATTGATGATAGCACTGAATTTTGGAGTTTGAGTTTGATAATTTCAATCCTATAAAATGCAACCATTATTTTAAAATTTAGTAATTTTTCTATAGCTATATATTAATTTCTATTTGAAGTTTAGAGCCCCTATAAAGAAGTAGGGGATTGTGGCACTGTTTAGTGTGAGGTGTCCCTGCTTATGGCAGGGGGGTTGGAACTAGTTGGTCTTAAGGTCCTTTCCAACCCTAACTATTCTACGTGGTCCTTTATATATGCATCTATATTAGTAGCTGTGGTTACCTGAGCTGTGTTTTTGTTGTTGTTGGTTTGTTTTTTTTTTTAGCATCAATTTTGCATAAAGGTCTATTGGTTGGTACCTCAACATGCTCAGTTATTGGTTCAGAAATTGGCTGAAATTTCTGAATCTAGGATTTAATGGTAATGCAATTAAAATCACATTTTTTTCCTGGGTGGCTGACTGTATTTCATATTTCACAGTACATTCTATAGTCATTGCATGCAGTGTTTTGTAACTGCTCTTAGAATATCTACTAGGTTATTGGGAATTAGAGTTTAAATTGGATCAATTATGATACTGATATGATGAAGACTTGTCTATATGGGTGTCTTATAAGTTCCTGATGGTAGATTGATTTTACATAAATGTTGGATGAAAACTATTTAAGCTTCTTCAAGTCAATGAAATACTTACGTGAAATGCTTGCCCTCTGGTGTTTTCTTGTTTCAGGCAGACTGAATTGATCCTAATACAGGTTTAAAATAAATATTTGAAATGGATGATAAAATCAAATTGTCCTGGTGAAAGCTATGTGACTTGCTTAACCTTGATGATTGTCTTTAACGCAGCTGAAGAGTTAAGTCCCTATCTTGGACCCTGGGAAACAGGCTGGATTCATAATATTAAGCTTCAGACAATATTCATATATATCCAATAAAGGCAAAACAATGCTATCAGTCTTATGAAAGCTGGATAATCTTGTAGTCCTGAGCAAAAAAGACACATCTAAAAGAAATGTATGCATTGTAGTTTTTTATAATCCTTTGTGCTCTGTTTTAAAAGAGAGAAAAATATGGTTTACCTTGTTCAGGTCACTTAAAACACCTTTAACATTCAACATTTATCAATAAATCTTGGATTCCTCACTACACAGACAACAATTAAGGTGGTAAACTTTTTTTTGTTCAAACATGAAGCAATTTCCTAGGTGAATCTAGATTAGGCATTTATGATTGACTTCAATCTTTGAGACTTAATGTAATATATTTGTGTTTAAATGTGTTTGACCTGCAGTAATGTTGCTATCTGAAAATATTTAACATTAGATGAGACACTGAAAGAATTGGTTTGGCATATGTACAGATCTATGAACTCAAGTCTTCATGCCAAAAGAAATAGAGTGATATAGAAAGGTTAAATAGCGTACTTGCAGGAAAATGTAGAGACTTTCTAACAAAGTATTTCTAACAGCTAACCGTATGTTTAGGCTTAATACAGTCTTTTTAGAGGTTCTTTCTAAGTTCTTTTTGAGCCTGATTTGGGGAAACACACAAGTCTCACTATTACTCAGTATGTTAACCCAATACATACTTGCTGTGTTTTCAATAATAATGTATACTGTGCATCATACCTGGTCCTTAGCTGTTTTTACCAGACGTGTGTTTCTTCCCAGTAGCTAAACAACAAAATCTCTTAATGAGGCATTTATCAAGTTATTTTAAGAGGATGACTTGCTCTCTGGAAAAACCTATGTATCTCTTGATGGAGGAAAGCCAAACTATTACTTTGGTAAATTATTCCTTTCGGCTGCTGAGAGAGGATAGTTGATTCTTATTTTAAAAGCCTGGGGGATGTTGCCTTATCCTAAGGCATGTTGATATGTCACAGTAATATCCAACAGATGGAAGGTGTAAATTATAGAGAAATGAAGTTTGGAGACTACATTGCTTATTAGCAAGTCCATAATTAGACTCCTACTGTATTCCTTTTAGGTTATAATTTTTAATATGCTATTAAAATATATTCTAGTTACTCATAAAAATATTTGGTATATTCTGGAGTATTTTTCAATCAGGCTTTACACTAAGCATCTGTTTCTGAAACAAGATGCTCAGAAGTTATTTAATACTGCTAAAGAAAGCAAGCAAAATCCCTTTTCAGATGGAAAATTATATTGAAAAAAGATGTCTCTGTATCTGCTCTAATGCCTGACAGAATTTTAGATAACACATGCAGATCCATGACAGACCACCTGAAAGTGTTATTCACTACAAGCAATAAAATTTTGTGGGTTGCTACATGGTAGAGCAAAATGCATCATACCGTAGACAAACATATTCCCAGTGGAAGCCAGTGCAGACCAGGATTGTAGCTTTAACAAGTATGAGGGGGAAAAAGTTAACTGATTTAAGTCACTATTTAATAGCTGACATATACAGCCTTCTCTTGAAAGCAGTGATGCTCAGCAGCTACAAATACGGTGATGTGTTTAGTTGTCTCAGTATGGATTTATGTGCTCCATTTTTAGTGTCCAAAGTTCATAGCTACTGGCCTTCAGGCTGTGGGAAGTGCAGTTCTTGACTGCCTGAGGGAAGCTATTCTCAGCATTCTGTTCAAGACTTCTGTATTTTTCTTCTCAGTTTGCTGTAATATTTTTCTTCATTTCTTAACTGTTCTGTGTAAATGCCTACTATAAAGCAGATGGCTGCACTTCAGCGGTGGATAAAGTGCTGCCTTAGATATCTAATATGTAACCTTAAATGAAAAGAAGCTAGTTATTAAATTGCTGATTTTCATGAAAACAACCTGAATCAGTTCACTTTACTGATCAGTTTTACTTTACCAAATCAGTTTACTTTACATAACAGTAACCATGGCTTGAACTAAAATGGAAAGTCCCTAGTTAAAAAACAAACACCCCACCCTCCAAACACTCCCCCCCCCAAAAAAAAAAAAAAAAAAAAAAAAAAC